>JBBPDA010110445.1:0-29950 GCA_037974385.1 Arnoldichthys spilopterus
ATGGAGAGAAGCTGAGACACATGGAGAGAAGCTGAGACACATGGAGAGAAGCTGAGAAACATGATGAGAAGCTGAGACACATGGAGAGAAGCTGAGACACATGGAGAGAAGCTGAGACACATGGAGAGAAGCTGAGACACATGGAGAGAAGCTGAAACTCTTTTTCTCAGGAGCAGAAGCTCCACTCGCCCCCGGTTTAGACCCACATGACTCTCATCAGACGAAGAGCACGTGTGTGTTTATCCTCACTGTGACTGTGTGTGTGTGTGTGTGTGTGTGTGTGTGTGTGTGTGTGTGTGTGTGTGTGTGTGAAGAGCAGGGAGAAGTTTTTTACCCTCTCGTTTCCGTGGTGAACATGGGATGAACACTGTTCAGGAAGTCCCATGACCTCTGTGTGTCAGCTTACATGGACAGTATAAGTGCATAAACACACACACACACACACGCACACACACACACACACACACACACACACACAGCAGTAACAACAGCAGTAGCTCTGTGCCCCCCTCTCCCCCTATTTCTGTCTCTCTCTCTCTCCCTCTCTCTCGCTCACCCTCACTTTCCCTCTCCACTTTATTTACTGACCTACAGCGCGCTGAGCTCAGGGTGAAGCAGGCGAGGTGGCCGCGGCCCACACGGACGGAGAGAAGACACACGGATCATGGACGGCAGCAGATGCGCTTCTCTACATCACTGTCTGGCAGACAGGACCAATTTTATTCCTCTTCACAGCCAAAAAATAAGAGCTGCAGTCAACAAGACGACGCTCCGGACACAGCTCGCCCGGAAGAGGTTGCGCTACGCTGCGCCTGCTGGGTAATGTAGTTTTTCTAGGGGGGGAACGATTAAAAGTATTTATTCGCCGAGAAATCAAACTTACAATGTTCTGCCGATACAGATTTTGGGTGAAATAACTAAATTACATTAAGCTTCTTAATTCTGGTGAAAAAGAAAGAAGCAAAGGGATTCCAAAGGTCGGGGGGGGGGCGGGGTGTTCAGAGAACATTATTTTATATATATATATATATATATATATATTGTCAGCAGTTCAGAAAGATCTTCAGTAGCCCCATCTTATAGGGCTTGGTTAGCAACAGTTAGCAACAAGATCAATTCTAAACTTCACTGGCAAACTGTGAATGGAAGCCAGCGCTGAACATGGGGCCTCCTGCTCATCACTTAATTAATTTGGTCAGTGCGTGTGGACTTTGTTAGAAGCAGAGCAGCATCATTTTGAACTTCCTGAAACCGAGCCAAAGTTTTTTGACCAATGTACATCACTAAGGACCTGCAATAGTCCAGGCGAGATGGTGCGAATGCATTAATAATGCAGAAATCTGAGGGTGAGCCTAACAGTAGCTCTATAGTACAATACAGAACAGTAGCTCTATATAGGCAGTGGTGGTGTAGCAGTTAGGGAGTTGCCTCTGTGACCTGAAGGATGCCAGTTCAAATGGCAGTGCCCACTGCCCATGTCAGCTGCTCACTGCTTCTGCACGGATGGGTTAAAAGCAGAGGTGCTGTGTTCACAATGACAAATTCTCACATATGTAAGAAGCCACACACATTTGTTAACATCTCATCCTGTCAGCAGATCAAATTTCCATATTTTGCACTGTAAAGTGCTGTGAAATCATAAAAAATCTACACAGATTCCATTGAATATGAAGTCAATTTCAGCGCTGTTGTAAACAAGCCCTTGTTGTTTCCTCAGGGGGAATCCTTGACGTCATCTTAAAGGCGTTCCCTTGCTTTATTAGCTCAATTCAAGTTTGTTAAAGGAACCTTCAGGGACCAAGTTTTGACGTTAGCAGCAGAGCTTGCCCTGAAACCATTGCTACCCAATGCAGTTTCCTTTTCAACCCCAACAAAATGGCACAGAAAGCTGCACATGAGCCATAGCCAAACTTTGGGCAGGGACAACGAGTGTCCAGTGACTGGAGCACACTAAAGTCTTTATTAGGCCCATCATTTGTATAATGGCACAATTGTGCACCCATGACTGATAGAAACATCCAAATTCTTAACACCATAACTCCATGAACGCCTACACCTGATGCTTGTTCATGTCTTTCATAATAGAGCTCATTTGTGGAAAACACCTTCACAACCTGCAACATGATGCACGCATCATTTATAACTCTACAATCTTATATAGGTGGTCATTTAGGTTAAAATTAGGTGCTAGTGGGGCGTGCCGCGAACACATCAATTAAGGCATAATAACAGTGTGTAAACCAGCAAATTGTGCTGCTTTTCATTCATTGGCTATAATTTTTATATTTATTTTTTGAACAAGGACACATAAAATCCTGCCTATGGTTATTGCTGATTTTTTGGTCTTTCTGGTCCTTGTCATGCTCCTGTGGTTTGTTATTCTGGCCATGTTCCTAGCAATGTGGTCTTGTTTATGTTAACATAATCCATGTGTTCCTTAGCCCCGCCCCTTAATCATTGTTCCCAGCTGTGTCTTGTTCTATGTCTCGGTCTGTGCCATGTGTTGTGTCTACTATTAGTATGTAGTTCTTGTGTTTCACTGTGTCCATTGCAAGGTGTCTGTTGCTTCATGTGGCAACTGTTGTAATACTGTACCCCCTTGTTATTTGTACCAGGTCATGTTAGTTATATCTACTTAATCTTTATGTTACCGGTCCTGTAATCCAGTAAAACCATCAGTACTGTGAGCATTTTAATTGCATTGTTATACAATAATCAACAAACATCTCACATAGACAGTGTAAAGTAGATATGTACACCACAGACAAGTAGCTTTAGCAAGGACTGTGATTCTGTGGGCAGATAGTAACATAAACACTAAATGCATTAAAAGTTGAAGAATTTGTATACAAATTTTGGTATTAACTCTGACCAAATGTAGAATTTACAATTAAATCATAATATCTGGCTGCATCTTTGGCAAAAGGTGGACACAGAGTGGGTTTGAGTTTCTTCTCGAGTGGTTTGTAGAGCAGCTGAGGGAACGTGAGTAGGGCTGGGACTATTAGAAAAACTCACTAAACTTGGGACAGCTCTCATTTGGGCCAAACCCAAGGCTTCTCTAGACACCAAGTCTTACCATGTCACAATATACAGGCCATAATATGTCAAAACAAAAGGCTTAACGAAAACACAGGTAACACTGTCTTTCCTTTCACACCAGAACACATGTTTGCTTGTGGTGTGTGAACTTGATTTTATGCTTGGAGCTCCGAGGTGAAGTAGAGCATCCAACTCCTCCTGCATTTCCTTGGGTTGAGATAGAGATCATGGATAGAAGCACAAAAAGGTCACAAAAAGAAAATTCACATAAAGATTTCATGGCCGATATAGATAATTATCAACAAATCCATAAATGATTGTATAACTGTTTGCAGCCCACCTGTACAGTAGGAACTGCTGCTTTTTCTCCTATAACCAGATCACCCATCATTGGACCCTACTTATCCCTAGATAGCTAGTGCCAGACTAGTTCAGCTACCACAGATATGTTATGCTAGATATGTTGCTCCAAGCTATAGACTTTGAAACTGATATTGTTATTATCTGGTGTCGAGGATAAGTTTCCCCTTCTGAGCCTTTGTTCCTCCCAAGGTTTCTTTCTACAGCTTAGGGAGATTTTCCTTGCCTCTGGTTTGCTTATTAGGGGCTCTAAAACTGACTTGACTGGATCCCAGCCCTAAATATGAGTAATATTTCAGATTACGAAGGGGGTGAATGATGTCTCTCAGTTTAGTTACAGCACTTAATATTTTAATTATAAAAAAAAAAAACAATCAAAAGACAATTAAACTGATATACAAAAGATGAAAAAAATGTAATAAAGTGATTTACAGTGCAGCCAAAGGGACAGTTTCTCACTTTTTTCCATCTTACTGTCATTCTGTGCTCTCTCTGCAATAACCAAGGCCAAAGTGCACAGATTGTTTTCCAGTAAATGGGCCTTAGTGAACTACATTGTAGAATTGCAATGCAGCTGTGTTTGCATTAGTAAGCAAGCTTGTCCATTCGGAAGGCATCTGCGGTAAGTTTTAAAACTGAATTCACCAAACCCAGCCACTCAGTTTCCAAGGGATCAACCATATAATGCATATTTGTCATACATCATATTAACTGGTTGGACTAAAATTTACATGGTTGTCCGCTAATATAGTGTATAAAAACTGGCTTTTCTTTGTGTTTAGTCAACGTGAAAGCCAGAATGGAAACTGCAGGAGTTTTGGGGGCTGGGACAGGTCAGACTTAGCTGGTGAATACAGTTTTAGAGGTCAGTAGTGCTAAAACAGGGGTTAGCTATGGTGATGCCATCTTTGTCTGAGCCTT
The DNA here is from genome assembly GCA_037974385.1 of Arnoldichthys spilopterus. Lineage (NCBI taxonomy): Eukaryota > Metazoa > Chordata > Actinopteri > Characiformes > Lepidarchidae > Arnoldichthys > Arnoldichthys spilopterus. Next base: position 4,324 of record JBBPDA010110445.1, read on the forward strand.
TCTTCTTTCCTCTTTGCGCCAGCGCTGCTCCCAGTGGCTCAATGTACGGAGATTCACCCATATTCTCCTCTTCTTCCTCAATGATCTGAAAAGAAAAATCAAGAAGGTTGGAATTACAACTCAACATTATGGAACTGCTGGCTTCACATTTATTACTATACGATACTAGGAGCGCATTGGAAGATTAGAATTGTCAAGACTCGAACGGGACAATTTTGTTCAACCCTAGCTTAGTGTAGACTTGGATAATGAACAGGGTCATTTTAAAGTAATGTACAGAATGTTGGAACATTCTCCACTAGGGGGAGCCATTAGCACGTAAAAATCGCTTTTGAGAGCGAGGTAACCCACACTAGCAGGAGCTCATAAATGCTGGCATGTTTATAGTTAAAACTTTTATGTATTTGCATTATAGTGTTATATTTTATGAGCATGTGATTACTCAGTGTCAAAATAATAGCCAGATTACTCTATTAATAACAGATGGTGACGACAGCCATACTACTAATAAAATCTTATTATATTAACTTTTTATAGAAGATACAAGGTTTTCTTACAACAGTGACATCACATTCATGTACAGTCAGGAAAACACACATGGACACACTGTATAGCTATATAAAACACACACAAGCTTGTAGAGATGCATTTTCACTCACACTTTTGTTACACGTACTGTATGCCAAAAACAGCAAAGGAAAAAGCGAAACCTTGTTAGCAGGCCTTTTCACAGCAAAAAGACTTTAAACAGCCCATTTGCATATCGATAGTATAGATGAAATAGATGTTTTAGGGTCTCTTTACCGTCATTGGCATTGGGTCTTTCTCAGTGATGGTCATGTCAATGTTGTAGTCCAGGGAATTTAGGCTAAAAACAGAACACACACATAGGATCAGAATCTCACAGTGACCGCTTTCATGTAACGGCTACTTCCTGATGAAGATTAGCACTTTCTAACAGCCTGGTTGGAAGGAAGTGCTCTTTTCGGAACAAGATTATAAAATGTGCACATTGTGTGATTCTGAGCGTGGGAGGGGGAAAGCCATCTGAGAACATGGGGAGGTCAAGAGGTCGCTAATGGTGGTTTCGGTGACTCACGCAATCCAGAAAAACAGTTATGATTTCGGTACGCCCGATAACGCTACACTCGACCACGGTAATGTGAATGAAGAGAAATGATGACTATTCAGTTGGGGCACAGTTTATTAATGAGACTACAGCTGGAATGAAGGGAGGAGGGGAGGTGATGTAAGACATGAATGTGTTGGACTGGGCTGGTGAAAAGAAGCCCAGTGAAGCAGTGGCCTTCAAATCTGGACCTTAATTCCAGATTCCGCTCCTGGATTTTGTAATCACTGGTAGCTACGACTGTAGGTGGCCAATCAATTATATCAACCATTCAGTAACTACTGGTCATTACAAAATCCAGGAGCAGAATCTGGATTCAAGGTCCAGACTTGAAGACCACTGCTATAAACAATGCAGTTACATTGATCATTGTAATTGATGCTTATTCTTGTTATGCATATTGTCACATTTTTGCATTGCAATACCATGATATTTTGATGCACTGTCACATCCCTAGTGGATATATGCGTACATTCAATATATAATATAATAACCTTTTTCATGTTATATGTGGACTGTAGGGATTGGTGGGTAAATGTATGAAACGTTAGCCGTGTTTACATTCTACATGTTATGTTTAAATGTGAGGTAAATTCATTTTTACATGATATTGGCTCTTTAATGCAGTTACCTAGGCAGTTAAATGATATGTTTAGACATATTTAAAGTTGAGTTTGCCCTGAAATGTCATTAACTTCATGTAAAAGGATGTCTCGTTGGGGTAGCTACCTCTCCCTGTCCGCACTGGATTCATCTTCATCGAAGCCCAGGTCCGTGGCTGAGTCAATGTTCAGGTTCAGCACTGGGTTTGCACTGGAAGACATGTATGGTTGTATATTACTGTAACGTCCCGTACGATCAACAACAAACAACAGAACACCTTTTTTAAATTGTCGAGTACACAAAATTAAGCACCATATTGAAAAAACTATATAAAATATAAACTATGCTGAATGTACATTTGCGTTTAGTCAAAACATGGCTTTGTTGCCTCAGCACGAAGCTCAATCAGCAAATCTTCAGTCAAACAACCCTCTTCAGTCACTTTTTGAGTGTAAGCACACCGAGGAAACAAATCCAGCAGCTCTATTACAGTTTTACACAGATCAGCCATAACATTAACACCACCTGCCTAATAGTAGGCCTCTCATGATGCTGAAACAGCTCTGACTGTGGTGCACTGTGTGTTCTGGGTGCCCATGACCATGTCAAAGTGGCTCAAATCCTTACACTCCTGCTTCTAGCACATCAACTTCAATAACTGACTGTTCACTTGCTGGCTAATATATCCCACCTCCCTGACAGGTACCATTGTAATGGAATAACTAAAGAGTCAATGCTATTCACTTCACCTGTCAGTGGTGTTAATGTTATGGCTGATCAGTGTATACACTCTATATCATTTTCTAACAGTAGAACAATGCAGCCTTGGTATTCTAGCAACTACCATCTACTAGACTATAGAAATAAACCAAAGGTGCAGACTGAAAGTCGTAGAATCTTCGGTTGAAAAACGTGGACTGGCTGAAACTGTTGAGACGAAAGTCCAGCTGGCTACAGGACCACAGAGATACAATAATTCATAATAAATTACTGTAACTCTTTTTAGCTGAAGTGAAGGCGGCTGTACGAAGTGTGTCTTAGCCTCACCCCTCTCTGGTGTACTTGTTAGTGCCTGGGACAACAGGCCCCGCCTTTTGGCTCTCTGCTGCCATCATGGTTGCTGTGTTCATGGCCTTGGCTGCTTTCAATTTCCTCCGGTAGCTGGAGGAGTGAACAGCATGCACATACATAAATACAGGAACACTGTTCAAACATATAAACCAGATAATAATAATAATAATAATAATATAATTTTCTATTATTTATTCACTATATTATAACTGTTTTAGTGTTGTTATTAATAGATTGTTACTAGTATTGTTATTCTTCTTAGTTATAGTGTTAGTATTATTATTAATGACCTGTGCTTGTTGTTGTTAATACTGTATTTATTTTTTATTTAAAATTATAATAATAATAATAATAATAATACATTTTTTATTTGCTGTTATAACAGGTTTAGTGTTACTTTAAAACATTTGTTTTACTCATAATTGTTGCTGTTAAAATTATTATTAATAATAATACAAATAATTAATATTGTTTATTTGCTTTTTTATAACTGTTTTAGTGTTGCTGTAGTAGTAGTTAGTTAAATATTATTATTATTATTATTTTTATTATTTACCTATGATTGTTACGGTTAATACATTATTTCAGTTATTATTTAATTGTTATATTACAACTGTTTTATTGTCTTAGAAATAAACATTATTATTAATAATAAACACTGAATTATTAATAATAAACACTTTTTATTATTATTATTATTATTATTATTATTATTATTATTATTATTATTATTATTATTATTACTTACCTTCTCTTAATGCACACAAGTGATGTGGTCATGACTGTCAGAACGATCACGAGGGCGCCCACCAGGCCAATCATGATGAACACCTCCAGCCTGTCCTCCTGTGGCTCAAACGTGCTGGTCAGCTATTCAAACAAGTTGCACATGAAAAAGCAAATCAAGTTTCTACACAGGTCCTGCCCCCTGGGTCAAACAGATAACTGTGGCCACTGCTGTGTTTTACCTGTGTAACACTGGACAAATCTACAAATATATCATTAATATATTCTTATATACATTTGCATTAATGATGTTTCTTACAATTCCCGTGAGGCCATACTCCTGCAGTATTACTCCATACTGTTCATACACATCCTGCGTGTTCAGGGTCTTAACCACAGAGTCCGAGTCCAGGGCTGTCCCGTTAGGGAACACGAAGTACGCCTCCAGCAGAGTTACCTCTTTTCTGGAAAACCAACAGACATCCATCCCTCAGCTGCTTAATTTTCACCAATCAGCCATAACATTAAGACCACCTGCCTAACATTGAGTAGGTTCCTCATGCTGCCGAAACAGCTCTGACTGTGGTGCACTGACCCCTTTCTATCAGAGTCAGCATCACTTTTGAAACCACAGTAGAACCTAGCCTTTATGCCCAGCATGAATCAGTGAGTCTTGGGTGCCCATGACCTTATTCACCATTTGTCCTACTGTTTTGGAGATGCTCTGACTTTAGACACATCACAATAAGGCCCATGTCAAAGCAGCTCAGATCCTTACACTCCTGCTTCTAGCACATCAACTTCAATAACTGATTGTTCACTTGCTGTCTATTATACCCCACCCCTGACAGGGGTGCTATTGTAATGAAATAACTAGAGTCAATGTCACTCACTTTACCTGTCAGTGGTGTTAATGCTATGGCTGATCGGTGTATGATACAGCTTCTTGGAAACTGATATTAAGTGAGTGTACAGTGCACAGCGACATGTGTATGAACTTAAGGTGGCTGAAGTTTCCCCGTATGTGTTCAAGGGGGATGGTGAAAACGTAATCTTACCTCTGCACGTTCCTTACAGACTCAGGCGACACCTTTACCACATGCACCATTGCTTTGGTGGCTCCCCTCAGGGCCCTGTAAAAGAGTTCATAACAGCAGCTGTTCCAAAGCCTGGAAATATGTTGAATGATCTTGATCGGCTCTTACAACAATCTCACGGTGAGAATGATCAGGTATATTCTACATATGCTGACATATCTCACCCTCGGATGTACGCCAAGTTTGTGTTGACATCTGCCACTGGCGATTCAAATCGGAGACCCACCCGGAAGGACTTGTCAACTGTGATGAGCTGCAAAACAAAGAAAGCATGATGGACACAGATCACACATGCACACACACAGAGTGTAACACAAAGTGACCAAAAAGTGAGCCCTGCATTTAACCCATTCACACATGAAGCAGGGGGAAACTATCAACAGCACCCGGGGGCCAGTGTGGAACCTTGCTCATGGGAACCTCAGTGGTACCTGGGCCGGGACTTGAACCTGCGACTCTCCAATCACATGGGCAAGTCCATAACCGCTAGGTTACCACGCCTACTACAAAACCAGGAAAACAAATAATGACAGTATTAAAGGTCTTTGGGTGGCAAAACTAGCAAAGATCCAAAATCGTACTAGTGAATTATAGATATCCGAAAGCATATTGACTGTATGACATCCATAGAATACATTTCTAAATGAGAATAAGCAGCAACATGATCAGAGTAGACAATATATATTGTAACAAATATATAAAAATGGTAAAATTATATTAAATTAAAAAATATTGATACATGGGAAGGCTGTATCGATATAATAAAATGGCACAAATATTGTGACAGTCCACTTTGTTTTATCCTGCCATTATGTTCCAGTATGTTAATAAAATAATAATAAATTAATCACATTTTTCTTTTATTGTTATTATTTTTTGTACTTCTTTTCTTTTCCTTCATCCCAAAGTTCAGGAGCCCTGTTCTTGGAATAAGTTCCTGATCTTTTTAAGTTCCCAAATTACCTTCTCCATCACTTTTACACTCAGCAAGCTGGACCTGAGCGTGCAAAATAAGGTCTGCGATGGCAGCCGAACTTGGGGGCAGTTCCTGGTCAGAAAAGAAGCTGCCTTTGAGTAGGAACTACAAACTAGACCAGGAACAAAAGCTCCTAAAGACTCCTCAAAGAAATCGTGCTCCCTTCAAACAATCCTCTAGTGTAAAAACACCTATTGTTAGACACTTTCACGCAAAAGATGGTATTATTTCTTGGTTTATTATGAATATTTATGGCTACTGTCTGGTGTGTGAGCATGTAAAAGCAGCTTTTTATTGTTTTTCCCCATCAGCTCATACAGTTTCAGAGCTGCCCGTTTTTCGAGTCGGGGATGCTACGCTTACCTCAAGTGTCTCGTTTGTGCTGAGATCGAGGTTTTCCGCCATCACTTTCACCAAGTACTTCCCTTTTTTATCAGGGTCCAGTGACTGGTGGGACCTGGGAAAGAGGACCAATGGTAGCTGATTAGTGTTCACAGGGCCTTAGCTAAAAAAGCACCTAAAACTTTATGTACCTGACTTAGACGCCAGGTGGGGGCAAATCTGAAGAAAGGCCCACAAGCAATAGTTGCCGGGTTTAATGACGTGGTCATTACTGCTGGTAGGCCTTCAGGCTTTGCTTCATAATATAATATTTATAACTATAAAATGAAAGTGTAAAATAAAAAAAATTAAAAAATGAATAAGTCATAGAAAGGCCATAGAAACTAACTAACATCTTAGGTAAACATGTCTTTTAAGGTGCTTTTCAAAAATACAAAGAGAAGGAGCCTGATGAATATCTTTCAGTTTACTTTAGTCAGTGTCCATGGCCACTGCCTCTTTTGTAAGCTGTAAGGGTTACAGTAGAGGTAATTTTTTAAGGTTCTGGATTTTAACTCAGGGTCTCCCTTTACCAAATTACTGGCGAGTAGGCAGCCACGCCAACAGGGACAAGGACTCCGCCTGGTCAGACAACCATGTCTATAAGGGCTTTGGCCCAGGTGAAACACTTAAGTGCGGCCACGAAGGCAGGGCCCTCAATGGCCCCCTGCCTGTCCGCCCTTACAGGTTCTTTAGCTTTGGCCAGTTTGTAAGAAGATCACTCTCATTTCTCAAGCTGAACGTTTGGTAAATGTTCTGCCACTCAGTGGATGTAGCCACAGTGACCTCTGCCTGCAGTCACAGCGCAGGGTTTTGCAGTGAAGACGGTCAGAAGTGGCACTAAAATGAGCAGAAAAAAGGCATGAATCAGTCTTCGCTCGCTTGCCTGATAACTCCATTGTAGTTGCCGAGAACATCTGGCTGCTCGCTGGTCTCAGCGTAGAAAATGATGCTGATTGGCTCCGGTATATCGCCAGCGTTGGTGCCGACAAACTCCACCCCTACAACATGAAATATGATCTTCGCATTCTCTCCAGAATCTCTGTCTTGGGCCTTTAAAGTGAACATTGCAGATAGGAAAATGCAGTGCTTGTTATCAGTGAAAGCAAAAGAGTAAACATAGAATTTGAAAAAAGTGAAGTATACACTGATCAGCCATAACATTAACACCACTGACAAGCAAAGTGAATAACACTTAGTTAACAAAATATCTAGTTATTTCATTACAGTGGTCCCTGTCAGAGGGTGGGATATATTAGGCAGCAAGTGAACAGTCAGTTATTGAATTCGGTTTGCTGGAAGGATCTGCCCCACTACAAAAAAAGTCTTATTGTGATGGCTAGAAGACCGAATCAGAGCATCTTCAAAACGGCAGGTCTCGTGGAGTGCGCCAGGTGTGCAGTAGTTAGTACCTACCAAACATTATCCAAGGAAAGACAACTGGTGAATTGGTGACAGGGTCACGGGCACCCAAGGTTCACCCAAATCTAGCCTGTCTGGTCGGATCCCACAGAAGAGCTACTGTGGTGTAAAAAGTGATGCTGACTCTGATAGAAAGAGGTCAGAACACACAATGCACCACAGCCAGAGCTGTTTCAGCAGCAGGAGGGACACACTCAGTATTAGGCAGGTGGTGTTAATATTATGGCTGATCAGTGTACTTTAGTCCATATACATTAAACCTGAAATTACTTACATAAACGTTGGCAACAGACGAGTCCTGCTCAATATTTTCTGAGAGCACAACTATAGGAACAGAAACCATGTCAGTTTTCTCAGTATCTTTTTAGAAGTGACATCAAAGAGCCATATACAATATTATTTAACAGCAGTTCATAAAGAGGAGTTCCACTAATTTTGCAAAATAAAAGAGTGTGGTTTGATGGGAAAATGCCCCACCTTAGAGAAATGCCAGTCAGAATAGTTCACAGTGGTGGTGATAGGAACCAGACATCCAAATTGCCACGGAAAGCTTCCTTATAGGACGTTACTACACAACATCATCATGTAGATGCTGCCTGATGCACGACACACTGTTTTACAATAGTTTTGAAATGGTTTTGGGATACCTTACTTTGGTCCTGGTGGGTTGGTGTCCAGCACAGTTTGGTCATTCCACTCATCAAACACCCTCACTAAACCTGGTGATGTACACTGGAATTGAACCAGGGCAAGAAAATCACTAAACCGTGCTGGACACAGACCTTCCAGGACTCAGGTCATGCTCCCCTGGCCTAAAACATACATGCATGGCACGGTAAGGCAAATTAGTCCAGAGAGAAAACATATTTTTTTAAACTATTTCACCATCACGTTGTAGAAGAGACGTCTGGTTCCATTCACTACCACTGTGAAGAAACTAGAGTCTAAGTCTGAGTCTTTTCACACTTCGATCATTAAGCCAACCATTCAAAAAGTCATCAGCATTCCTGCTGAGTTCCCCAGTGGCTCAGTTTATGAAAATAAAGTTCCTTTGTTTGAAATTAAGCCATGCAAGTGTCATAGAGTGTAGCCTTCTTTTTGCAAAAAAAAAGGCATAAAATCCATGCTGAAGCCTTTTTAAACCTTTATATATACAACAAAGCTAGAAATACGATGTTAAAGTCATTATATGTGAACCAACACATAAAGAAAAGGTTTTAACATTTACCGAAAAATTCCTGGACTGGGATGAACTCCGGTGCGTTGTCATTCAAATCCACTATCTCGATCCTGACGACACCTGGAAACGAGTGTGGTATCAAAAAACACATAAAATTTAAGTGCTTAACCCTTAGAAATCCATGCAGTATAACTACACTCCATCTACGCACTAATTCATTCAAACATTCAAACATGACCTCCCTTTATCCCTTTTTTATCCATCTTTGTTACTGTGCCTTTAAAACTGATATATGTAAATTATCTTGGTTCTGATTGGCTGTTGTGTATTGTGCCTTATTCGAAAAAAACATCCGGGTTGAAACACTCCTTATAACACCAGTGTGAGTGAATGGAGCTGCAGGATGAAAAGGCAGCCGTGTTGCTTTTGTGACCTCACAAAAATGGTGGACCCAAGATGGACTGAAATCACGGGAATGTGAATAAACCGCTTAGACCATGAACATTTTTTTTAACTGTGTTAAAAAAATAAAACCTTTATCCAATTCTGTTCTTTTTATTTTAGCATCAAAATAATTAAAAACAAACATAATTGCTTATTTCTCCCTGCACAACCTTTCACTGTTTTAGAATCTGCACATTCCATACAATTTCTCTAGTTTTTTTCAATAAGCTAGCATTGGATGGCAGAGGGACGGTCACCCTACCCACCCAAAGAGAATGAAGCTAATTGCTCTCTCTTAGAATTCCAGCCACAGAGAGCTGTGGCACCACCTTGGGATCAAACTCGTGGTCGCCAATGCTTAGACAGTTGCGCCACTCAGTAGTCTCCTCGCCAGGCTTTAGTTAATAATGGTGAACACTGCAGGGATTTTCAAGCATAGTTTTTCATCTGCCTGTCATCAACTGGAGGAGCAGCTTAGGGCTAACATAAAGGGCATGAATGGACCAATAAGCATAATGTCATTTGCATAATGCTAAGTATTCTTTAAAAAAACTCCGCCCCTTACCCTCTGTGCTGTTCCTCCCCTTCTCTGTGAACACGTCCACCACTCTGGCCGTCAAGTCTACCGTGTCGCACTTCTCGTAGTCGATCTCATGCACTGCACTGGTCCTCACGATGCCCGTGGGCTCCAGGGTGAACCACTCCTCTTCGCAGGAGCCCCACGTTTTGTTGCAGTGGCACTGTGTGGAGACCAGCTCGTAGATCAGGGAATGGTTGGTGTCAGCATCGCTTCCAACGATCACGTCAACTACGGTCAATGGCAGAGAGTTTTCCTCGATGCTCATGGTCAGACCTGATGGGAAAACGGGCGGCGTGTCATTGACATCCTCCACTAACACCAGGACGGTGACCTCAGCCTTGTGCTGGGCCAGGTCCGTGGCCTCCACCGTCAGTGTGTAGCTCTTGTGGTCACTCTCGTAGTCCAGCTCCACATCTGGGTCCACTGTGATGATACCCCTGTAGCCGTCGCCATCCCGCTCTGAGTTAGACAGGAAGCTGCCCAGGCTGCCGCTGGTGATGCGGAAGGACGTACGGTTGTTGTACTCTGTTTGATCGGCATCCCGAGCCTGGACGTGACCCACCAAAATACCTGGGGTGGGGGGATAGAAGCAAACCGCTTAAATAATGTCAAACACTGCCCACCGTTGTTTTGGAGACACCTTGTTTGCTTTTGAACAAAGCATCATGGTCAACAAATGGTTTTCCTAAATATAAAGAGCAGGATTTGTTTTTCAAATCTGTGATTTCAAGCACATTCTAAAGCTTTTTTGGCCCACAGGTGGTTTAACAATCAGAAAGGTTTGAGTGACTATTTGTCATTGTGAACACACCCCATCACACAAGGGCAGGGGTGGCCTAGAGCTTAGGACATTGCCCTTGTAGACAGAAGGTTGTAAATCCACATGTGCACGTTCTGGGTTTAATGCAAATGACACATTTCTTTGTGGACTTATGTGACTGAGTGTGTTCACAATGACAAATTGTTACTTTCACTTTCACAAAGTGCCCCACTACAAGATGTGACCTCTGCATTTAACCCATCCACATGTGGAGCAGCAGGCAGCTATAAACAGAGAACAGTGTTGGTGGACAGTACCTTGCTCAAGAGTACCTAACCACTAGGTCACCACTGCCCACCATGTGGTCGTCCTTATGTTTATGTAGTCCATGTGCTCATTAGTCCCTCCTCAGCCTTGCCCTTTTGTCAGCTGTGTCTTTAGCTGTGTCTGTTCTATATCTCCTCCCATGTCCAGATGTTCTTTGTCCAGCCACTGGATGAGGGAAGCCCGTCTTGAGGATCAGGCTGAAGCAAACATTATGCTTCTAAGAAGTCAGTGGAGCTGAGAGCACACATCACCTAGGATGTTTCCCACTCACCTCCTTAAATTCTTGGTGAACAGGATGTTCCCCCAGAATATTTGGGTTTCTACCTAGAAAATCAGCTCAGAGGAGATCGTTAATAAAGCCTCCATCTCATGCTCTACTCATTTGCCCTAATGTTGTTCACCTGAATCTAATTCGATTTAAGTTATAATGAATATTAGGGGTGTTCTAACTTTTTCCTTAGTGGGAACTGGCATCTGAATCATATGTTGATCATTTTTAATAAAGAATTAAATATTCATTTCATTTACATACTGAGATGTGTCACAAACTGTGAACTGTGAACAGTGAATGTGTCCTCTGCATTTAACCCATTCGTGACACCAGTGTACATATGCCAGATGCAGGAGTGGTGGGCTGCACACCTACGATGACCGGGGCCAGCTAACGGTTAAGGTGCCTTGCCCAAGGATGTGGAAGGGGGAAAGAGCTGCTTACTCACGCATCCCTTCCTTTTCCCTGACAGTCTCACGAACTGATCCAGTGACCTTCTTGTCACTGGCCCCGTCTGCAACCATTAGACCATGGCTGCCCACATCGGGTGTCTTAATGTTTTTACATAACTGTCAGTTCCAAAACCACCAGAATGATATATTTACATGACTTTGCGCCATCACAGTGACTTACCTCGTTCACTTTCTTTCACAGAAAAGGTGTAGTCTGAATGCAAGTACACTGGTGTGTTGTCATTGACATCCTGAGTAAAAGACAAGATTAGACCATTAAAAGATTTATGAGAATATCTTCATATTCATGCTGGTGAGCACTTGCATAAAGCATCTTTTTAAGTATTTATTGTAGGTCAAATTTCATTTTGGTTCTTTATTTCGGCACTTGAGCTACAAAGCTAATGTAGCTGACAGGTCAGGTACCCATGGTTTCCTTATCCTAATCCTAAGCCCTTGCTCCTTGTCATGACTGCGTCTTCCTAGCCATGTTCCTGTGTTTATGTGAAAGTGACTAAGAGCACCACAATGAAAAATGACCCCTGCATGTAACCCATCCACATGTGGAATAGCGGGCAGCTACCAACAGCAGTGTAGAGGGATGGTACCTTGCTCAAGGTTACCTCAGTAGTGTATAGCCCCTATCCACTAGGCCACCACTGCCTGCCATGTGGTCATGCCTATGATTATGTAGTCCATGTGTCCTCAGCCTTGCACTTTTCTCAGCTGTGTCTTAGTCTATGTCTCCTCCCATGTCCAGGTGTTCTTTGTCTAGCCCTGTTCTCAAGCTCTCATGTGTCACCAGGTACTTGTCTGGTCACTGTTGTGTTGTGGCCATGCTGTGCAAGTTTGTTTCTCTTGTGAGTAAAACTTTCTCGCTTACTCCCTGGAACTAAACCTGACAGAAGCAAGCAAATATGGACAATGGTCAAATCTTTTCGGCAAATACGTCCCCAAAACTTCTCTCATCCCACATTCAACTCTTTATTAAAGTGTATAAGGCTTGTAGATGTGGTTTAGGACTCAGTATGACTTACTGTTGGCTATAAAAATGAGCAAAGCTTCACAAAGTCTGTGCCACTATAATGAAGAACTGGACACATTTTAAGCAGGTTGAGGAAAGACTGGGTGACGTATTTCTACAATTTGGGCTGTTTGGGTGACTATTGACTTCTAATAGTTGGTTATATTAGCCTCGTATGCAGAACAATTTTGAATAATTTTGTTACATAATTTTGTTTATATTTGAACGATTAAATTATGCTGAAATTTTGAAAATGTAGTGAAATCCCACTGTTTATACCATTTTCTGAGATTTTATAATAAGGACATAACAATACACACTTCGGTTTGTGTTACGTAGCAACGCTAAATCTTTTCAGGAAGCTGATAAGACACTGGACGTTAGGCTTTCGGTAATAATCCAAAGTCCACACTCACGTCGACGTTGATTACGGCTATGACCCAGGACGACAGAGGTGGGTCACCCATGTCTGTGGCCGTCACATTCAGCTCAATCACTCCGTTCAGCTCTGGATCAATGGCCTCACGGTCCAGAATGCCTATGCTCATTATCCTCCCAGTGTCCACGTCAATGGTGAAGTTGCCACTGTACTCGCTGCCCTCTATGCCATACTGGATTTTGCTGTTGGGCGTGTCCGGCTCGTCCTCATCTCTAGCCTGAACAAATGACACAGACAAGAACCTTGTTCTAGAATGAGTGGGCTAGATAACATAAAGAGGCCTGGAGGAACCCCTTCTAGACACAAACTGGCTCAGTATTATAGGGATGAATATTAGAAGGGCATGAACACATGTGTTGATCCTGTTGGTCAATGACTGTGTGGTCAATCACTACAATGGCTTTAATTAAAGATCCATTGCAATAAAAATGCAAAGCGAAGAAAAACACCATATGTATGTTGTACATCTTACCTTAATAATGGCTGTAATGACTTTATAACAGTTATCTTTAATAATTTATAGCATTACTGGGATAATTAATCTAACAGTCATGTTGAAAATTGATGTTTAATCTTCTTTACTCTGTTAATAATCTTCTAAGTAAATATAATGAATTATAAATTAGATTTACTGACATAACACATATACACCAATAGCAGCTATACCATTAAAACCACTGGCAGGTGTAATGAATACGATATGATCTTGTTACAGTGGCTCCTGTCAGTGAACAGTCAGTTCTTGAAGTTGACAGGCTGGAAGCAGGACAAATGGCTATATGACTGGTTCAGAGCATCTTCAGCTCTTGTGGACAGTTCCAGGTGTGCATTTGTTAGTGATCCAAGGAAGTTGGATGAGAAAGTGAGAAAGTTACGGGCACCCAAGGCTCACTGTTGTCTGTAGGGTGTGAGAGTTAGCCCGCCTGGTCCGATCCCACAGAAGAGCTACAAAAAGTAAAAGGAGACTCTGACAGAAAGGGGTCAGAATACACAGTGCACCACAGTCAGAGCTGTTTCAGCAGCAGGAGGGACACACTCAGTATTAGGCAGGTGGTGTTAATGTTATGGCTGATTGATGTGATTTAAAATGTAGAAATGGAATGAGTGTTAAAATGTGGGCTGATTTCATCCTTGTATTCTTTTAACTTGAAAAGCCACATGGTACCTTTCACTGACCAAGTCCCACCCTTAAGGTGGTCCATTTACGGCTTAGGTCTGTATCTCACCTCCACATCAACCGTCAGGACATTGTTCTCGCGGATGAAAACCTCATAGTCTCTGTAAAACGTTGGGGCGTTGTCGTTGATGTCAAGGATGGTGATCTCTAGGATGGTTGAGCCCACGTTTCCCCCTGAATCTCTGACCTGCAGCGTGGCTGTGTAGACGCTTGTGTGCTCCCGATCCAACAGGTTTCCGTTCACCACATAAACGGCGGCGCTGCTTGTTTCAACATCAAATAAAGACAGGCTGCAAAAGAAAGAGAGCTCCTAAGACATAGAGGCAGGAAGGCTCAAAAAAACACCTGAAGCCTCACTTTCCATAAAGAAATAAAATATATTAAAACAATATTTTAAAAATGTCTCATGCAATATATTCACACATTTCTAAAGTATATGCAAAATATCTCAATGTGAATACACATTTGCATAATTATATCAGGCAAAAATATATTTTACATATTGTCCCATAAATGTACCCAGCTACTACACTGCCTGTATACTGCCAAATATGTTCAAATCAAATGTTAATATCAAAATAATTATTTAAAATATTTTATAATTATATATATATATATAAATATATGAAATCAGCAATTATTTGTATATTTAGAATACATTTAAAATATATTGGTGTCTATTTTAAATGTAATTAATTAATATATTTAACCTGGTAAAAATGCAATGCCTATAATATATATAATTTTTCTTTTCTTTTTTTTTTAGATAAGATGATTGAAGGCTCAAATGGAATGTAGTGCAGATAGCAAGTCAGGCAGCAGCAGCACGTACATGCTCTCCGGGAGCAGTCTGTAAGTAAGGAGACCCTCGTCCAGCTCATCCTCGTCTGTTGCCTGGAGAGAGATATAGGGACACACTGTAAGCAAGTTTTAAAGTGTTGATTTGACCAAATATCAAAAAAGACATTTTTTGCCTTCAGCTAAGACACGTTTAGGGTCTAAAATTTGCTTTTTCAGTAATGAAATGGAAGCTTATACCCCCAATGGTAGCATCTCGCTTACTGCAGCCTATATATTTGCCTAAACATGTTTGTGTATGTTATTCTTTACTTATAGCCATATAAGGAAATTGTTCATTTTTAAGGGAGGGGGTCCCAACAAGGAGCTCACACCACCAATCAAATGGCCTACTGCTTATAGCTGTAGTTCAGTAGTTTAAAAAGGTACGCATCCCAGAATTTGACAGTTAGTCAAGACATGTTTGCCCCCCTCTGGTGGCCAGAGCCGGTCTGCATCCCCAAGCCTCCGGACACGCCCCCTCCCAGTGGCATTGATCATCAGGCAGGCTATA
Source organism: Arnoldichthys spilopterus (assembly GCA_037974385.1). Lineage (NCBI taxonomy): Eukaryota > Metazoa > Chordata > Actinopteri > Characiformes > Lepidarchidae > Arnoldichthys > Arnoldichthys spilopterus. The sequence goes on from JBBPDA010110445.1 coordinate 19,734, forward strand.
TTACCTGCAGCAAGACTCAGAGACTCTGCAGAGTCCACACATTTCATCATGTGCCTTGTTTCCTGTTTTGTCTCTGTTTTTAAAATTTTTGCCTTTGATCTTACTATTTTCTGTTTTTTGACTAGTCTCCGGCAGTGCCCCACATATTGATAGTGGCTCCCTGGTGCCCGCAAATCATACCCAATGTCCCGGAAATTGATTTTTGAGAACGAGCGAGCGAGACAGAGAGAAAGAGTGTCTGACAGGTGGCAGGAAGGATGAAAGAAAATTAAAGTACATCAAGTACATATTTTGTCCCATTTTCTGATTATACCTAATTTGATAAACTGGTTGGGGGCTTCGAGATGTGAATGACTTGCTTATGTGGTTTCTGACATCCTATGACACACTGTTATCTATAGGCCGTATTTTGTCCATAAAGTGCACTTCATTTCACACATACCGTCACGGTGCCCACGACGGTTCCATCTGCACAGTGCTCATAGACGGATAGTTTATATGTGTCATTCTCGAACTGTGGGAAGTTATCATTGATGTCGTTGATCTGAATGGTGACCGTGGCTGAGGACACAAACTCGGGGATGGAGGCATCTGTAGCGATCACCTGTGTGTACAAAGGAAAAAACATTTTGTTTCAAGTGTGTGTTGTGCGTTTGCATCCCCCCAACCCACCCATCAGGTCTAACATTTATTCAGCCAGGATTTAATTCCGCATTACCATTTTCCGACCTCTATATTAAACAGTCCTCTGGAATTCAACAGGATATTCTTTGTTACTGTGCCTTTAAGACTGATATATGTCAGTGGCCGCTTTCTAACTGGCTGCCTCATGCAGAAGGAATTTTTTAAATGTTCATTATTTTTTATGCTCTATTTTAATTCTTGAGGGGAAATTTGTCTCTGCATTTTACCCATCCAAAGCAGGAACAGTTGGGGTTTAGGTGTCTTGCTCAAGGGCATTTCATCCATGGCTATAGAAGGAGGGGAAGGTGCTTTTCATTCACTCTTCCCTCTCATATTTTTCCTGCTGGTTTAGGGATACGAACCTTCCTGCCGTAATCCCACTTCTCCAACCTGTAGGCCATGGCTACCCAATGCTACACTCCATTTACCTTGGCAGTCTGAAGTTGGGGATGATGGCACACCTGTGTTCACCATGTCCCAGTACAAGTCAGCCAGGTTTTAGCCAGGTTAGCCATTGTTAGCCAAGCAATATGTTGTATTTTGTGCATAGACATGAAACGCATCTGATAACTTTTTGTAGATGGGCGGAGCTAAGCCATTTGTAAGACGTTATAGGCTGAAAAGATGGGCTAATGCTTTGGTTCATCAGAAAACACTGACTGTTTTTGTAGCTAAATTTGCATATCTGTACTGTATGGGCTGGGGAGTGAGTTTGGAAACTTGCTTCTGTATCACATCAACCTTTAAATATAAAAAAAACCATGTAAAATGTGGTTTTGCACTATATAGGCCTTTTACATGACAGAACTGCTTTAATATGAATGGGTTTGACCTGTTGTTATATAAGACCACAGTCATCGCGTTTCACTTGCTTGTTGTTTTATAAAAGGTTATACAACGTCGGGTGGAGTTAGATCACATCGTTTCTCGTTTTGTGATGATTAGAGCTTTATCTTTAAAGCTCTTTATGGTGGGTCATCAACATAATCAAAGGGTAAAACAACTTCACGGAAGTCCACATGGTTAAAGCGTGGGTAGCAACTCATGATTTATTACAAACAATAACTCTTTTCATAGGCTTCAAGTGGAGCAACTATGTCTAAGCATTGGCCCTATTATTGTGAGCTCGACCCCAGTGAAACCACAGCTATCTGTGGCCAGGACTACGAGAGAGCAAAACAAGTTATGTAGGATGGCCCTCCAAGCTTCCAGCACATCAGCTTCAAGAACTGAAGAACTGTTCTTTTGCTGCCTAATATATCCCACCTCCCTGACAGATGCCATTGTAATGGAATAACTAGAGAATCAATGTTCACCTCACCTGTCAGTGGTGTTAATGTTATGGCTGATGGTGTATTTGTGAGGATTGTTTTTAGTCATCTTGTTTTTTTGCTTCTTTACCCATCTCTGGTGTACTCCACCAGCTGTAATTGTTGTAGATGTGATGTGATCTTAAGCGCACAGGCCTATCTCATCTACACAAAGCCCATTCCTTGTAATCCAGGGTAATTCTGGCATCGGCTAAATCTCAGAGTCGTCAGCTCCTGTGAATGATCTCTATAGCCAGTCCTCCACACACCTACCTCCACAATCATTACTTTTTTCTTCTCGTAATCAACAGCGTTGGGGTCTCGGACCAGGATCAGCACCGGACTGTCGGAGACAGCTGATGTGGGCGATACAGAGAAAGCATCTTTATCTGGTCCATCTATGCGGAGCAGGAAGCGACTGTTCTCACCCTGAAAATCAAAAAGGGTCACTTGTTTGAATCAGTCCCTCAGCTTTACACTGAGATCTGTGGACCAGATCCCTTCACTTAAAGTTTTGCACATTTCCATATCCCATTTTATTATAAACACAAAAATTATGTTTAACAGGTCTGAATTTGCATAAAAATACATCAAAAAATGTTGAGTTTAAATTCAACTGTTTTATGCTAATAAAATGACACAAAAGCTTAATGAAAAGAGTTTAATTTAATGCATATTAAAATTAGTCATTGAGCGAAATTATTTTAACGTTTTTTTTTCAGGTGCACATTTATATCAGATAAGTTAGTCATATATATATATATATATATATATATATATATATAATTTGTGTGTATTTACAAAATACAGTTAAGCTGCTCAGTAAAACTATTTTAAATTATTTTCTTTGTACTTTTGTCGGCGAAATAAGCACATGAATTAACATGCACTTTGGAACATATCCCAACTAACGTATAGGTCTGATATATATTAAATATTTTATATATTATATTATATTATATATATATATAAATTATAAATTATATATTAAATAAAACCAAGAAATACATAAACAAATAAAACCTGAAACCTTTTTTAAAAAATTCACTGAAAAGTTAACTAATTTTAGTTTAAGATGCATAAACCTCACCTCTTTAAAATAACTAATATTTATATTTTATATATTTTATAAGGGGGTTGTTTCCTTCAAACTTTTTATCCACATATTCCTAAATAAGAAAGGGTTTACAGTGGACAGGACAGCACTGCTGCCTCACAGCAAGAAAGTCCTGGGCTCCATTCCTGGCAGGGGGGCAGCCCGGCTCCGGTTTAGCTAGTCTTCATTAGATGAATCAGAGATGCTAAACTGCCCCTAGGTGTGAATGTGTCGGCCTGTGTGTCTGCCCTGCAATGGACTGCAACCTGTCCAGGGAGTCTCACCAGGTCTGGATCTTTCACCCTCATGTTGAAGCCGGAGACGGAGAGACCAGCAGAAGAGTGCTCATCGATATTTCCTGTGAAGCTGTCTGCCTCTACGCATGTTTCCCCCTCACAGTCATAAATGCGGGGCCAGTTGTCATTCACATCTCCGATCATGATCTGCAGCATAGCCATCGTGGAAGCATAGATACCGTCCACATTGAGGTTTGCTTCAGTTGCCTGGAAGGAAAAAAATCATATGTGTCCTCCAAAATGATTTAAAAGAATAATAATGTTAATCATATTCATATAATAATATAATACTATAATAAGGAAAATAAAGAAACATTAATAATAGCTATTATTTTCTACAGATACTCAAATTTATGTAAACATTTTTTTGTATTTTATTATTGTATATAGTTTATAAATGATTTATAATTAGTTTATTAATAAGTGAATATTAGATTAAAAATGAAAATTTAAAAAACTTTAATAAGCAGTTATAACACATGAATAAAAGGGCAGCATTGATGACTTGGGTGGAGATGAGGTGGGGCTTATGCTATGGTCAACACTCCAATGAGTGCTCTTATATCCAAAGAGCTTGCAAACTGTAGGGGTTGTGATTTGGGTGTAATCTGTGAAAAATCAGTGCAGTGACCTTTTATTTATGTGCTGTAATTGCTTATTCATGCATTTTAAGGCATTTATATCCTAGTTATAAGCCATTAATTAACCCATTATGAAGGAAGTCTGCTTTAAATGCAGAACCGTTTTCGAGTTTGGGGTGAATTTGGTCCATTTCGGCCTGTTTGATAGCTGATAGCTATTTAAAGCTGAATAACTTCAGATCTGAAGATCGTAAAAACATCATTCAAATTGTAATTTGATCGAGACAGGTGTATCCTTAATAACATTGGGTATAATTTTGGAAAACCTTCTATATTTTATCCTGAATATATTTTGTTTTTGGTTTTGTTTGAAAACAAAAGCGCATTGTAGTACATCTCTTTGCTTTTGAATAATTCTAACACCACATTGTAGAACTGAGCCATATTTTTAAATGTTCTCACATGAGTTCTCTGTATGTGTGTAAAGACTTAAAGTGATTGAATAAAAACTTTAAGAGTAATTCAGTAAAATGTAAGAGGGGGGGTGTAAATAAAAAATTACATATTTTTTACAGAAGTATTTTAATCTGAAATAATAGCAATGAACTTGACTTGACTATTTAAACAAAATAGATGATAACCTAAAATATTTTAGATAAATATTTTAAATAAAAATATTTTAGATAAAAATATTTTGTAATTTGTTATTTATAATTAGAAATAAAATTTCACAAAAATAAAATAAAAAACAGCAGCTTAAACACATCCAATCACATGCAGGTCCTGCCTCCTGGTGTCTGTTGTATTGGCTGATTTCTGGTGTCAATCTAACGTAAACTAGTTTCTCCTAAGGCTACGTGTGTGCGATAGACAGGGAGAGAAGAGAAGGTGGAGTTCGCTGCGTCTGTGCAGGGGAGCCCCCCTCACTCAGCCGAGGCTTTTAGAATGCAAATGATGATGATTTCATATACAGTTCACAGGCTAAACACATGTGGACCTCACCTTCACAGTCAGTTGTACAGTAGCATCAATGTGCAGCAATTCCTCCCGGTCAAATACGGTCTTCACAGAAACGACACCCGTTTCTCTGTGGATCTTGAACAAGTCTGGCACGTTCGTGTCTGTGAAATGCACATGGTGGTCACTGACATTTCACTCCTGTGTGTAATTTCCTGCCTTCTAACACTAATAAGATTAATAGGGGCTTTCTCCAACCCTGCTGCTACACAGTGCCTGCTCTGGCTGGCATGGTTGTTTGACAGCCTGGGTGAATTCCCCTTGAAGAGCTCCAAAATGTCTTTCATTGCTCTGAACAGCTAAAGAAGATCCATTAATGATGCACATTCTGCTCACCTTCAATGCTGTAATAGATGATGTCATTGATCCCTGTGTCTGGATCCCTTGCTTGGACCTTAAACACAGACGTATCCTGGAAAATGGCCACATCACACATTATTATAACTTTCCCTTGGGAGAGAACTTACCAGATGTGCCACAGAGGCCCAGTAGAAACACACTGAGAAAAGGTTAAAGGTCAGAAGCTACAGAAGCAGATAGAACGTTCATGTAGTTTCACACTGTGGTGTTATCAAGGCTGTGGTACGCACCACAGGAGTGTTCTCGTCCACTGTGGCCATGTTGGGCAGGTTCAGGAACTGAGGATCGAGATCTGGGACGTCGACCACTGTGATGAACGCAGTGGTGTTGCTGGTCTGAATTACGTTGGGGTTGCCAAATAATGGGCCCCCGCCATCCTGTGAGGTGCAGAGCACAAGGAGAGAGCCAGTAAACAAGCAACATGAGGTTTATTCATCCGGTCATTTTCAATAAGCTCAAGGCTCAAGCTCACAAGTGGGTAAACCACCGTGCACACAAAGCAAACAAGCTCCTCATCACTTCTAGCTTAACCTTGAGCCCTAGCAGGTGGTGGCCACGGGGGCAATGCCTTGGTCCCCCTCTACACTCTATACAATGCAGACCAACTCAAAATGTAACAAACTGATAGCTGAGCCCTTTCTTCATTGGCCTTCCTAGGTAGTGCGGGATTGTGTGTGGCTCTGATAGGCCAACCAAAGCGGGGGAAGTGAGTAGCGGGGGAATTAAAAGACAGCTGAAGGTTTTGGAATGTGTGGGACACTGCAACATGGACTGACCTGGGTTGTCATGGTTGCCATGAATACAGCTGCGTCACTGAACATGGGTTAATTCAGCTGCAAATTTACGGCTCTGGGGTGGAATTGGGGGGTTTCATTGTAGGTCCACACACAGAAGTATAGACCTTAACAGGTCAGAATTGCGCACAGTGGTGATGAATGGAACCGGACGTCTGAAGAGTTGCCTTTTAAAGCTCCCTCATAGTTATTAAATAAACTGGTTAGGAATATGCGACCAGATGCTCAAGGCAATGATTGCTTCGACAATATTTAGACTATATTAGTGTTGTAGACATTAGGACACTTGGTTCTATTTACAAGCACTGCAAAGATTTCCAAGTCAATAAGACAGTTTCTCTACAGTGAACCATTTCACACCAAACACACTTTCAATGACTTTTTGTTTAAGTGATGAATTATTTTGTCTACATGTTGATTTTACTTGACTATGGGGGTGGAGTTAAATGGGGTCAATGGGGGAGGGGGAAAATATTTTTTAAATCTGGAAAACCATGAGAAAAAAGTTACAATATGGCAAAAATATGGAAAGACAGTAGGGTTGACACAGTGTTATACTCCATTCTCATGGGCTTCCCGCATCAACCAATATTACTAACTACAAAAGAATATCTGTAGTATTACTGCAATCCCATGATTTTCCATCAAATTCAAATCAGAATGAAATATCTCCTCTTCTGCTCACAAATACAGCTGTGGTGTAGAAAGTTTGCAACAGGTTAAAAAAAAAAGTATGAAGGACTTACAGATGCTTTGATCTTTATCTGGTAAAAAACACTCTTTTCGGTGAAGTTCATCGGCTCCTGCAACACGATCTGTCCTTTCCTGTCTATGGTGAACATGGTCATTCCGTCAGCTGGGATGACCTGAGACACACAGGTACCGGTCAGATCCTGAGAACTGCATTACACTTACCAAACCCACATTGGTTAAATTTATACTTACAAGTTTGGCTCCATTTGAGGCCAGTTTACTTCTCTGGGCAAGTTTCCCAAGCCTAGATTAAGTCTAGGACTACACATTTTACAACCGGCCTCCCAGATTAGTTTAGAAGTCGCCAAAGAACCAGCCTACAGAGAAATGCCCAACATCAGTTGACTTACTTGAAAGATCTCATAAGATACGATTCCAGCCATCCCATGGTCAGGGTCCGTGGCCAGCACGGTCAGCAGTGTACTGCCCACAGGTGTGTTCTACGGGACGAATCACGTGCATACAGATTTTTAATCAGAATATATCCAAACCTCATCCATCTATTTTTATCATTGTTCTATTTTCAAACAACATATTCAGCTTTGTTTTAATGCCTTAGTAAAATGTCGGATTTCAAGTAGTGAGTAATATTACTGTGGCATGCCCCCCTCCAGCCAAAGACCTTGCCAAGAAACAGCATAGATCAGCATGGCAGCAAGGACATGCTGGGTGGCCAGCTAAACCAGCATCAGACCAGCATTGACAAGCATAAATCAGCTTAGTCCAGCACTGGACAAAGAGAAACACAGCCAGAAGCAGGGTTCAGTGGCGTGCTATTGTAATGGGTCTGATTTGAGCTGATTCTGATATTTTACTATAGGCTAAATTATTTGGCTTTTGTCATTTTCTCACAACAGTAAGAGAAAAAAGCAGTTAACATCTCCCTTTAGTGTAACTTTGCGTTGCTAAGCCTCCAAGGCCAAGGGGATTGTCAAGAGAATTAGCCCGCCTCGCACTCAAACAGGATCAGCACTAGACACCACTTTAGCATCGCTGAATCCTCAGCATGAAGCCCTGAAAAACAGCCCTGTTTGGACGAGCCAGGGTCAGTGTTGGTCCATTTAGGGCTATTGAACTTCTTGTAAATTCTATGCGTCAACATTAGCGGCCATATTTTGCACCAATGCAAAGTGCTAGTGTTTTTACTAGTTTAACACCAACTCTATTTCTTGGCATTTGCATGTTTTCAAAATAACAAATGATCTTGCATGAGTTTCCTGGTTCTAGGAGTGGTGATTTTTAAATGAAGCGAGGCAGGGCGCATTGTCGGCATGGTGCTATTTTAAGGGAGTGAAATGACATTGCGCTTTTGACCAAAAACTGAAATCAGTGGCGTATAGATAAACCATATTTAAGCGGCAAGTTGTAGTAACATGCAGATGCATGATGCTCTTTACAGACACAGGCACATGCTTAAAGTGCACTAACGAGACTCAAAAGGCTTAAGTGGAACAGTGCTGCTCCCACAAATGATGTGCACATTTAGGTCAGTTTCCTCACCAAACATGTATCTGGTTTACCTGGTAAACACACCTTTATAATAGCAATCCACCATAGCTCTGGCCCTGCCTTTTAAAGGTGAGTTGATGCTCTGGTTTATTGCATGTTAAGCTCAAAACACACCTCTGAAAAATTAAGACCACAACTTTTTCGTAGCTCCTAGAACTGTTGAAGGATCTTCCCTCTTTTTGTGTGTTTGCATGACAGGAACTGTGAACAATTATAGTTCTTAGAATGACGTTTTGAGGAACTATTGTAGCTCCTACTTCAGAGTCAATTCTTACTCACATTTGAGGAACCATGACTCACATAAGTGTACGTGATTGATACAAAATGTCCACCATGTAAACAACAGCTATTTTGACATTTTAAAGCTCTCCGATCATGGCATCCTCCATCTTCTCATTATGTGGTCACTATACCAGTCATTTGCCTTGCTTACGCCTGAGAAAATTGCCCCTGAAGGTGTGTAGTTCTCATAGGAGCTCCTCAGAGGGTAGTTCCTCTCAAAAAGTCCCTAGAACCATTTGGTCCAGAAGCACCTAATAGAGAAACCTCCTCCCATGGGACACCATGTCTTTCTTTCACAACTCTACAGATGAAGTAGGACCTAAAAAGGTTCCTCCAAGCAGCGTTCTAAGGACTAAAATCATCCTCACTTCCTGCAGTGTGGAAACAGAGCTTCCTTCTATGGTTCTAAAAATGTTCCTCCAGTCTAAAAGCACCCACAGACATCATCTGTAAGTCTAGCTGACCTCTCATGTTTGCTGGGAAAGACAGAAACTGCTGGACTCACCTCTAGCACTTCTATGTTGTACGGTGTGTTCTGGAATGTTGGTGCGTTGTCGTTTGCGTCGATGACAATAACGGTGATCTCTTTGGATGTCTGAAAATCAAACGTTCAGGATTAGAAGGCAAGCTAACTGAACACTACCATCCCACGTTCCACTGTGCACGCGCTGAACTTACATCTAGATAAACTCCATCGCTGACAACAATTTCTATCGTGAAGAACTCTTTGTCCTGAGGGGGGAAAGACAGGTGAGAAAGCACAACCCACTTCATCAGTTTCATATCTGGGGTTTTTGAGCAGGACGTACCTCTCTGTTCAGTGTATTGTTGATGAAGGCCTTGCCAGTGTATTTATCCACTCTGAAGTGATAGTATCGATCTTTAATTTCATAAGTCAGGTTGTTGTTTTCAAAGTCGTATGCCTGGATTTGGAATGCAAACTCGTCTGTGGGGGAAAAGGCTACTTTACACAGGGAAATGGCTGGACATTTCTTGCATCAGTTGCTCGCATGTTTAGTAATTCTGCTGTGTAGTGTGTAGCAGGTTATTGTGTAGTATTTTTGAGTTACAGTAGGACTGACCAGTACACTACGGTTCTAAAGTTTGGACTCGTTTGTTGGTTGTGACCTTTAGTTTGAGAAGGAAAAAACAAATTCTAATAATTGTTATTATTATTATTATTATTCAGTTTTCTTCATAAATTAAACTCTTAACAAAGTTAACACCCTCATATGTGGCATTTTTTGTATATTTCATTGCACATTTTCAGTCGAGGCCTAGTGGTTAGGGCCTCGCCCTTGTGAACTGAAGGTCACAGGTTCAAGTCCCTGCTCGGGCACCACTGAGGTTCCCTTGAGCAAGGTACCGTCCCGTTACACTGCTCCCCAGGTGCTGTTGAATAGCTGCCTGCTGCTGCACGGTGATGGGTTTCACTTTCACTTTTCCCTTTACTTGTTGAGTTTGATATATTGTGGGAATAAAAATATTTAAACTAAGAACATTATTAAATATGCCATAATATTTGGGGGGGGGGG
>JBBPDA010110565.1:10005-32024 GCA_037974385.1 Arnoldichthys spilopterus
AGATTCAGATCAAATCATGGTGAAATTTCAGATGAAGTGATGCACCACTGAATCATTTACTAAAGATTCAGATTCAGATCAAATCGTGGTGAGATTTCAGATGATATAATGGATAGAATCATTTCCTGAAGAAACGGAATCAAAACAAACAGACAAAATGTCTGATTGCATAATGCACTGAATCATTATCTAAAGTGTCTAATCAGAGATCAGTGATTTACAGCTCTTTAGTAAAATAGAAGTGATTTTAAAAATTTGCTTGGATAAATAAAACCTGCCTGTGTGTGTGCATGTCTGTTTGTGTGTGTGTGTGTGTGTGTGTGTGTGTGTGTCTATTTCAGTATTCTCTTTGCTGATGTGAAGGGCTTTACTAACCTGTCCACCACCCTCTCGGCTCAGGAGCTCGTCCGAATGCTTAACGAACTCTTTGCCCGCTTTGATCGCCTTGCACATGTGAGTGATCCAACATCACACACACAGACACACAGACACACACAAACACATGTTGTAATGTGACATAATCAAACATGATCTCACAAGTGCTAGCAGGATCTCAAAGACGATGAATCTTGCTGACACCATCAGTCCGTCTCTGTTTGTGTATGTGTGTGTGTGTCACTAAACCCAGTCCTATTTTGAAATACTTCCCCTCACAAACAAGCAGTGCACACTCCTCCACTTAAAATAATATACATGTGGACACTGAAGTGCTTTTTTTCCAAATATAATTAAAGGAATACTCCAGTGTTTTTCAACCTTATTGTTTTACGATGCATCCCTAGCATACAGCCCATTTCCTTGAAAAATCATCTTGATTTTATTCTGCATAGTTTGAAAAGCACAGAGAGCCTGTTCACTTTAAATAAGGAAGTGGTCGCTGAAGCAACTACACATTGGCATTCACTTTAGGAATGATTTAGGTTTAATAATACATTTTGTTCTTTTCTGCAAGAAGTAAGCACCAAAATGATTACGTGGTAGTTTACTGTATGACAAAAATAAACTGCTGAAGTATTTCTTTAGAGTACTGCCTCAAATATATTTCGAAAAGCACAGCAATATGTATATCTGTTAAGCAAGTCAGACAGTCTGCAAGGCGGTGTGCTCCTGTATAACACTCACACACCACATTCAATATTGTGTTCTGCTATGGAAAAGATTTTGTTCCTCTGTTTTTGCCTATTTGGTTTCAGATCCATGTGCAAAATGTCATATAAAAATAGAGGTAAAACAAATTAGTGTTTTTAAATGAGCTTTTCATTTTTTTTTGAAGAAGAAGAACATTCTTGGAATTTTGGTAGGCTGTCCACTTTTGAAAAGATTCACTGCTGTTCCCAGGTCCCTTTAATTGGGGTTAAAGTCCCAGAGCCCTAGAAATGACACTGTAACTCATTCCAGACTTATATATTTCTATGTGTAAATTTCTTTCTCATCTTTTCTGGTGTTTCATTGGATTTTGGCTTAATGTGTGGCTTGTTAAAACCTTTTAGCCTACTTCACATTGCTGGAGAAGTTTCATTTAAGTGATATTTTGACTCAACAGGGCTGGTAGTAATTAAGCCTAAGTGTTTTTAGACTTAATGTGGTTATTTGGTTGTTGAAGTATCAATTGGGCAAATACTTTTTTCACACAGTGAAAAGACAAAAGGCCTTTCAAAGACTTGATTTAAAGAAATCTACAGCTTTCTACTCAGTCCAAATGCAGTCAATGTGCCAAAACATGTTTGGAGTGCTAACAAATGCTGGAAATCACACACCCAAATTCTCTATGTAAATACATCCATCTGAAAACCACATCCAGGTTCCTCAATAAGCTGACATGTGAATGTTGTTTAGTATAGAGTATGATTTACTGTGAGCTAAAAGAAAACAGCTGTTTTAGGCAACAGGGTCTGTTTACATAAATTACCTTAGGAGCAGGAGTGCTGATCCAGAATCAGGCTTGGTGACAATGACCATTATAAATGCTTTCCAGTTCTCTTCAGCCATAATAATTATAGTGCACTTAGTTTGAAGATCTGAAACAATTAAGCATGACAAATACACATAATGATGGGAAATTTTGAGTAGGGGAAACACTTTTTAATGGAACTGTACATGTGAAAATGAGTTTGACTTTTTTCCATGTACAGAAAACCTGTTCACTTAAAACACACGCGTAATAAACATGTATTTTCTACCTTTCTTGGTACAAGGAAAAACATCAAAATGATTGTCTCTAGTGATTTACAGTACATCAAAAATATTATTTTTTGAAATATCTACAACCTTAAAGGCATTTTGAATAGCACAGTGATATGTGTGTGTGATCAGCAAGTCAGACACTGTGCTCCTGCTCACACTTATATACACCCATCTTCCTTTAACCCATGCCTGTAGCAAGCTGCTGCCAGACTTCATCTGCAGATGCTAACTGGTCATGGTGTGACAGAGTGTGAAGGAGCAGGCTAGTGATGCACTGCACAATGATCGTTCACTGGTTGAGGAGGCTAAATGTGCTACAAGCAAACAAAGGCATGGACATGAATAACCACACTTGGAAATGCCACTTTTTATGAGCAATATAAATGATAAAATATATGTGCCAAATGTTTTGTATCATTTTAAAATGCAATATACAAAAATGCTGGGCTCAGATGTATCATTTATATGGAAATAAGTGTATCAAACATAACAGTCAAGCCTGCAGGGCTGGACAGGTACTCCTACTTTACAATCCCCCCCCCCCCCCCCCCTCCGCCTACACACGCATGTTTCTCAGCATAATCATACAAAGTACCACACATACCCATGCAGTAGGGGGCCAAATGCTTGTATTTATGAGAATGCAAAAAAAATAACTTGTGCCTAACCAACCAAGAGCCAGCTCGCTGAGCTGCATAATGCAGATATTCAAATGAGGTGCATGCTCTAATACGATGGTCCATGTGCTCATGATAAACCACATGAATTGTGTAGCACTGTGTTTATGAAGCCACTTCACTGTCACTATCGATAATATCAGTAATAAAAAGAAAATTCTGATTATATTGACAAGTATTCATGTTATCAGTTTTTAAAAAGCATAAAAATAAAAACTGAATTAGTAGAACTAAAACAAACCATTTGTATCATTTTAAATATTTCAAAATATATTTCTAATAATTTGCTGGGGAAAAAAGACAAAAGCCTGTAAAACATAATCTCCTTTTAAACTTAATTTAAAGCTTTTCCTTGGTAAAAAATCAAACTTGGTTTGATTGGTGAAAACAAACACAGTTTTCCACTCAATCTAAATGCAGTCAGTCAGCTAATACATGCTTGGGGTGCTAACAAACACTAGAAATTAACAGTCACCTAAATTCTTTATGTAAATATATTCACGTAAAGAACGCATCCAGGTCTTCATTAAGCTGGCACAGACTTGTGACTGTGGTATAGGACACAGTATGACTTGTTGCAAGCCTTAAAAAATTAACAAAGGTTACCTTTGGGGAGCTGTTTTAGATAACAGGGTCTGTTTTCACATATTAGTCTGTGCCACCTCAGTAAAGAGCTGGATGTGGTTTGAACTGGTTGAGTCTTAGGGATGTATATACAGATTTTGGTGCCAAATAACTTGTAGTATGTAAGTTACTTGTACTAGTAAAATGTATAAAATTATGTGGCAAACATGCATATTGTGGACAAAAGTTGGATTATTACTTGGGCTGCTTCTTATTGTCAAACATTGATTAAACAGGATTGCCCCCATCCCGGTTGCGTGCGTATGTTTGTGTTAGCATTTGTGTTGCTGTTTGAGGGTATTAGAGGGTCATTACATTAGGATTTATGAGTATTTCTGCCTTTCTGCCAGACAGATGTGATTTGTCATGTATAGTGTAGTCTCTTTTCCACAGCCGTTCTGCCTCCTAGTGCAAAGCCTGCTAACAACAGGATTAGCCGGAACAGAACTACTGCCCACATGGTGGGAATAAGAACTTGTGAGGGCGGGATATCGAGTCAGTAATTCAGGCAGCAGCTGCAGTAACCCTCACAGAAATAGGCCTAAGCCCAATGTAATATTTATGTTTATGGTAGTGTTCAATCACCTACTCAATATTACAGCCAGTGAAGGCAGACAATTCTCAAGCTGTCTTCTGATTGTCGTGCCAGAGATTGAATATGGAGTGTGCGTGCAAGGGGAAAACGAGCCTGTCAGTCAAACTTATGAGGCTTGTATGAACATGCTTATTAGAAATATACTCTGACCCAGGTGTTTTATTCCAGAAAATGATGCATTTTAATCCAAACTGAAGTGGGGCCTAAAAGGCAGTCATCTACATCTGCAAATAATCTAGTGAGACATTATTAGCTTTAGCATGCTATCTCGTGATGAGACATAGCTTGAACTGTAACGTTCCACATATGATTTTGTAGGCAGTAGTAGTCTAGTGGCTAAGGACTTGCCCTTGTGTTCGAAGGGTCAAGGTACCACTAAGGTACCCTTGGGCAAGACAACTTCCTGCTGCACTGCTCCCCGGTGCTGTTGATAGCTGTCTGCAACTCCAGGTGTGAATGGGTTAAATGTAGAGGGTGGTGAAGGGATGCTAGAAACTACTGAGAATTATAAAAGAGAGTTCTGGTTCTAAGATCTGATTGGCTGCTCCGAATTTTGTGTTAATTGCAATGCTATTCTGTTTCTGTTGTCATCATGTTGGCTGGCAACTGTAGACTGCCATTAATTGACTACATTGCTAAATGGAACAGTTGCTTATTACAGTCTGCTCTATATATCAGTTTTCATATATATTATTAGTCTGCTTTATGACAAATATTTCATAATTTATAATTAAATGTTTAATTGAATATTTGCATATTTTATGAGATTGTATTTTGTCATCTCCGGTTTCCTCCCACAGTCCAAAGGCTGCAGTAGGTTGATTGGATGTTCTAAATTGCCCATAGGTGTGAATGTGTGTATGAATGGTTATCTGTCTGTGTGTTGCCCTGCGATGGGTTGGCCTCGTGTCCTGGGATTGGCTCTAGCTTTCCCGCGACCCGAAAACGGAAAATGCACTTTAGAAAATGGATTGATGGATGTATTTTGTCATGACCACAAGAGGTCATGTTTGTTATGGGGTGTCTTTGAACATAATGTGCTTATTGATTTAGTTTGACCTCTTCAAGAGAAAATCACTCTGCCTATGAAACAACTACATATATCTATAAGCCATAACATTAAAACTACCTGTCTAATATTGTGTAACTCCACCTCATGCTGCTGAAACAGGTATGACTGTGTGTACTGACACCTTTCTTTTAGAGTCAGCAATCACTTTTTAAATCAGAGTAGCTTTTCTTTGGGCTCGGACCAGACAGGCTAGACTTCACTCCCCACATACCCCTGTCATTCATTCACCAGCTGTCTTTACTTGGATAAACTTTGGTAGATACTTACTATTACACACCTGGAACACTTCATTCTCTGACTTAATTGTCTAGCCATCACAACAAGGCCCTTGTCAAAGTGTTTTAGATCCATATGTTTGCGCATTTTTTTCTGCTTCCAGGAAATCAACTTTAAGAACTGACTGTTCACTTACTTCCTAATATATCCCACCCCACTGACAGGTGCTCTTGTTAAAAAATAACTAGTCTGTGTTATTCACTTTACCTATCAGGGGTGTTAATATTATGGCTGATTGGTGTAAATGTGGATAATTATAATAGTTCAGCTGGTGAAAAGCTCATTAATGAGATTAAATGTAGGGTGCATTATTAATTGGATGCAGGCTTTTTCCATGGAACTAAGCTAATGTTAACTTGGTGTCAAATTCATCTTTGTTATTTCTGGTATGCAAAGTTTTTCTTAGGTGTAGAGCAGAGATAGAGGAAGTAATTGTCCTTAGGGAGCTATAGCATGCCTGGAATTCAGGATTTAATGCAAGTGCTAAAAATAATAATAAAAAACTTTTTAAGATGGATTTTTAAGACAACATTGACACTGACATGGTAAGGGTTTGAGAGTGTGTATATTTACTGCACATAGTGGATCACACAGTGACATTTATCCTGTTTGCCCAGCAAGCAGATGTGAAGTTATAGCCGAAAGTTCATCTGATGCTGCACAGTTTGTGTTACTTATCCTCTTTTTCTTCATTAGTGGTCATTTACTGACCACAGCACACTATTGGTTGAATATTTTTGGTTGGTAGACAGTTCTCAGCCCAGCACCGACATTAAGTTGTTTCAAACCCCCTCTGTGCAGCACAAACACACACACACACACACTCACACACACTAGTAATTCCCTACCGTGTCAGTGAAGTGAAAGTGAGTATTTGTCATTTTGAACACACTTAAGCACCACCCTTTGCATTTAACCCATCACACGTGCAGACGTGGAGCAGCAGCCTGCTATCAACAGCATCCAGGGAGCAGTGTTGTGGCACGGTACCTTGATTAAGGGTACCTCAGTGGTCCCCAAATGGGACTTGAATCCTTGAAACCTTTGGTTTACATGGGCAAGGTCTTAAGCACCAGTGCCCATTGCTGTGTCATTGCTGTGCTAAGAATGATCCACCACCCAAAAAAATGCCGGCTCACTGGTGTTCCTAAGGGGTTCCTGACCACTGATGCACAGGATAAAGAAAACACGTTCTGCATGCATGGTCTGCATGCAAAACCTACATTCCCAAATTTTTAGCTCTTGATTTTTAATTATGGAATCAAAATGTTCTGCTTCTTGCACTTGAACTACTACCACATGACATTACTGAGACTGAAGCATTTTGTCTGACTGAGAGCCATTGTCCAAAAAGCTCTATTCTGTCCTCACTGTGCTCATACATTTGCCTGTAGCATTTAGTGCTAGCAGTTGAAGCGTGCTATTATGACTCACAGCATGGCTAATTGTAGCAGTGTGTGGTGTTTAGCCGTGATGAGCAGCGCTAACAGCCGTTGTGGTCTTTTGTTTCTGCACGGTTGTTTATCGAGTCGTGAGAGCATGTAAACACAGCAGCAGCCTGTGAGTAGGCCTAATAGATACCTGGACAACAGAGTGAGGTTCTCATTAACGCTTTGGCTATTCACCGTTTCTGCACAACAGTATATTGATTACACCTAGAATGTGAGAATGACTTTCTGACAGTAGGGATGTAGCTCTACTTTGTGCTGTTTTCATATGGGATAATATATAATATATTATATATATATTATATATATATTTTTTTTTTTTACTTTATATGTATTTTTGGCTAACATGACCTCAATATATGCACAACTGTGCTAAGTTGAGGACACCTGATGTAGAAAATGTGTTGATATTTGTAAATAAAAGGCTTTTTTATTGAACAGTAAACATTTCGATAGTGGACATTGAGCCATTGCTTTCACTTCAATATGTGGTGAGATCAATGGCGGTGGTGACCTAGTGGTTAGAACATTGCCTATGGGAACTAAAAGTCCCAAGTTCAAGTCCCAGCCCGGGCACCACTGAGGTACCCTTGAGCAAGGTACCATCCCGTCAACAATTAAAGAATGACATATTCGTGCTTTGATTTTGTTTTACCAGTTGAGGTTTTGTATATACGTGTTAAATCTACAAGCCTTGCTCAGTTCTATTTGCTCTCATCTGTTCCTTTTGAGATAATGGTTCACTACTGTGAGTGTAAGTAGACTATGTCTGTGTAATTCAGTTCAGTTTTATTTTATATTTGTTGCCCTTTTAAAAATGGGCATTGGTGCAAAGCAGCTTTACAGAACAATAAAAATTCCTGATATAGATACATTTAAATAAATCCCTGCACATAGCATCCTTGAGATGATATGAGGAAGAAACCCTGAGAGGAACAAGACTAAAAAGGGAACCCATTCTCATGTGAGTAATGTCAGATAATGTGATTATAAATATATCCATTCTCTAACTGCTCTTTATGATTTAAAAGCGCAAATGTGTATCTGGGAAATCCATTAAAATTTTAACATGAAGTCTGTTTTGTTGAGGCTATCAGTTCACTGATTCACTGATGGAGACTTGATGCACAACTGTCTGTGGCAACTGTGGTCCTACATTTATCATGGCAATCGTAGTCCTAAGCCATATGAACAATTCTGTTCAGTCCAAAGCTTGTTTAGTGTTTAGCGTGAATTGAATCTGCACCTAGTGAAAGTTGTTCTGGTGGTTCTGTTGGGGTCCTTACCATTAATGAGTGGGTACAGTTAAATAAGTTATAGTAAGCATAATTAAGTGTAATTAAAACTCTCTCTCTCTCTCTCTCTCTCTCTCTCTCTCTCTCTCTCTCAGGAACACCACTGTTTGAGGATAAAGATTTTGGGGGATTGTTATTACTGCGTCTCAGGGCTTCCTGAACCCAGACCAGACCACGCCCACTGCTGTGTGGAAATGGGTCTGAGCATGATCAAAACCATCAGGTACCGTGTCATAACAATACACAAACAAACAAATACCAACATCTGGAACGGCACAGTATCATTCTATCAACTTTTAAAGACCTTCTTAAACTTCACTAAAGGCTTTAGCACTTCAGCAGTAACTGTGAACCTCTACTTTTACAACGAAAGATGCCAACAGAATTCTCTGGTATGATATCATATAAGAACCACTTTTAGTTCCTTTAAGAACATTTCACTGGATGGGATTTTAAAGGAGAACTAGCATATTTTGTAAACTGATCTATATCTCCCACATCTGTTGCATATATTCTGTTACTATGCATGCCTTACATTGTAATACTTCATTAAAAAAATTATTAAAACATTTTCCTTGCCCATTGACATCTATGATAAATTAGTTTTAAGTTTGCATTTTTTCAGTTTTTTCTTTCTAAATTGAGGAAGATTTATCTAAATTATTATATTTATAATTAAACTGTGGTGATCCATTGTATATTACAAATGCAGCAGATTAGGTTTAGAAATGCTGAAGTATTCCTTTAAAGCACCTTCTTTTAATAGGTTCTTTAGGGAACCAAGCATAGTTCTTCTGTGGCATCACTTCAAAAGACCCTTTGACACACCAAGGAACGCATGTAGGTGCATTGGGTGAGAGAGAGAGAGAGAGAGAGAGAGAGAGAGAGAGAGAAAGAGAGAGAGAGAGAGAGAGAGAGCGCGAGAGACAGAGCATTAGAGCTATGCTGCTGATTATCTGTAGAGACAGGATGTTGGATGAGAGGCACTTCTGGAGCAGGTGTGTGTGCGTATGTGTGTTTGAGGGTCGGGGTGGGGGAGCGTGTTCGAGGAAAAGTGCAGTGTTTGGTTGCAGAGCTGTTTCAGTCAGGGCAAAGGGTGCACTTACAGTCAAACACACCACTCAACCTGCAGAGTCGCCCACGCAAACACATGCACACACACTGAGGTACGAGCATTATAATTATGGACACATTGTGTGTGAATAACTGGTAGGTAAATGACTTAATTCATTTGTTAATTAAATCCACTGCCAAGTTTAATAACTTATTAAGGATAATTATGGTTGACAAAAGACAGAAAAAAACCTACTCTTGTACCGAAAGAGTGGAAGATCTTTACCATATCTGAGTATGTTTGACCCCCAAAGTTTGGTTCGTTTGACTACTGAGATTGCTTCATACCATGCAGGAGTCCACATCTTTAAGGAGGCCCAGGCACAGTGTACAGCAATCACAGTAGTCAAACTTCAGTTTGCAATAGGGCATGGTACACATCTAATGTGATCACTAAATGTGCTTGAAGGTGGAAGAGCACACAGAGTGCTGGAAATTTGAGCAGATGAGAGCATATTTGCAATTCAAAGATATTTGGCAAAATTAGCAAGTTTAATTGTAATTGTGTCTCTCCGGAATAGTTTTATTGCATAATTAACTATTGAAACTTTTTACATAAATGGCACCAGGGTTGACGCATTAAGTACTATTTGGAGGGAATTAGTTTTATATGAGGCGGTGGGGTAATTTTGCTATAGGACATCAGTAACCTTTAGGACCAATTTGCACTGGATATAAAATTGTGATATAAATTATAGAGATGGAAGTGACTTCTCTCGCACAAGTAAAAGAAATGTTCATACATTTAACTGTAATTTTATTTATGCTAACCATCCATCTATGCAATGTGTCGTTAGCTTTTTTACAGCCATCAGTGCAAAACAATGCATTAATATAATTATCTTTTCCACAGGATATCATGAAACATTTGCTGACATAACAACCTAAGGTTCAAATAAAAGTAGGTTAGTGTTACCAGAATTCTAATAGGTGCTGCATAATGCAGCCCATAAATGGCAGATTAAAACAGAGATAAACTTACAGAGTTATTAGTAATAATTATATTATTGGACTTCCCTACATTAATGTCCTGATAGCACTATAGAGCACATTTTATTTATTTGGTTACATTCATAATTTGTATAATAAATTGTGAATCATAACTTTTAGACCTAGGTCTACATCTGAGACCATAAATATAAAAAATCCCAAAACCAAGTAAAAAAGCATGACTCTATGATAGTGCTTATTTTTGCTAGCACCTCTATGGGATTCTAGAATCTTAGCACTAAGCTAACACCAGTGCATGTTAAAATCTGAAGATCGGAAAAGACATTCCATGTTTATGTGGAAGTTTGTATGTAGCATTTCTAGACTCTGCTGTTTACCATTTTACTGAAACCCAGTGATTAAGCTGCTGCTCCTATTCACAGTGAGGTATCTAAGATGTCCAGAATACCTAGAGTAAGGCTATCCTTTACAAAATTGGTCCCACCCATAGTAAATCAAAATGTGACTGATTGATTGCTCTGTCACTTCCCAATTATGTTGGTGGTCAATCAGACACGCCTTGCCATCAATCCAGTGCCAGAAGGCCTAAGCAATGGGAGTGCTTGCTTAGCTATATCTACCTAGAAAGTAGAAGGTTAGTTGGGTTTTTAGCATGCGGTAGATTTCTGTCCACTTTGATTTTCTCATGTTTCTGCATGTTTTGTTTGAGTGCAGGTATGTGCGTTCACGTACAAAGCACGACATCGACATGCGTATTGGGATTCACTCTGGCTCAGTCTTGTGTGGAGTTTTGGGCTTGAGAAAATGGCAGTTTGACGTCTGGTCCTGGGACGTCGACATAGCGAACAAACTTGAATCTGGAGGCATACCTGGGTAACCACACAAAACATGCTGTAGATGCACACACTATTTTTTGCTCTATCCACATGGTGTCTTTTTACAGGTGAAAAGGACATGTTAAGAAATGGTATAAATGTCTAACTCTATGTCTGATGGTCATGTTAATGTAGTTTTTGTAGCTAAACTAAGTTTTTAGCTAGATGTGAGGTCATGGAGTGTATATTAAATTATGAGTTTTAATCAATATTTAAATACATTTTTAATCAAATCAATACAATTTTGACCCAAACCCAAGCACTGACTGATAACTAAACTGACGCACCATTGGAGCCACACTCTACCAGAGCCTGACAAAATTCTACCCATGCCCAGTGTAAACCTGTTGTTTTACATCTTGCACATAAAACCTAATTATTTGACATGAATAATTATGTAATTACTACTGGCTTTAAGTTTTCCTATTAAACCAAAGTGATAAAATGTCACTTGAACTGGGCGTGTTCAATGAACTTACCAAACTATGCTGGACACTGGCCCTCCAGGACTGAAGTTGGGCACCTCTGACCTAGAGCTATTGCCATTTCATACTAGGAAAATGTGATAGATACCGAAAAATTAAACCCACATGTGAGATTTGAGTAACTTGGCAAGGACAGTCATTTCAAGCTCTACTGCATTTTATTGGTGCTGCCCACTTGCAGGCGGATCCACATCTCTAAAGCAGCTCTGGACTGCCTGAACGGAGACTATGAGGTGGAGGCGGGTCATGGAAAGGATCGGAATGATTTCTTGCGCAGACACAACATCGAAACATTCCTGATCAAACAGCCAGAGGAAAGCCTTCTTGCCCTACCCGAGGACATCATGAGGGAAGCCACCAACCAATCAGATCACAGAGCATCTACCACCACCTTTACTGAAGGCACATGGAGCCCAGAACTCCCCTTCCACAACATAGTGGGCAAGCAGAACGTGAGTAACACACACTCAGAAACATCCCCACACCTACGCTCACACACATGCATTTGTCAACAGAACGTGACACATGCAGACAGACAAGTAGAACGTAAATGTCAAGCACACATAACACTTCATAATATGTGCACGCATGTTATTTTTGTAAAATAGAGGGCAAACAGATCATATCCCCCTAGGTTGTTATCTAGTCAGGGTCCTGCACTGTTCAGCATACAAATAGTGAACTATATTTAATCCATATTCATTTTCTATGTTAGTTTTCTGTTCTGTTCTTCCACTCAAATTTTATCTCACTATATGTGTTTTATTTTTTTTTATATTTTTGTACTTAGTTTTATGCTAATTATTACACACATAAACATGCAAACGTGCAAAAGATAACGAATGTTTCCACAGCGTAAAATGCATGTTGTCTGTAGACCTGTAGGCACCTGTTTGTCCAAGGTTTCTTCCAAAATCGAGGGAATTTAATGGAATTTGATCCCTTTGGCTTCACAGACCACTTGTCTGTGAAGGTTTTGTACTAGATGTTGGGACATTATTGTAAGGAGCTGATTGCATTAAGCCACAAGAGCATTAGTGTGGTCCGGTACTACTGTTAAAAGATTAGTTCTGCATCATAATTACCACTGCAAGTCATCCCAAAGGAGCTTCATCACTCCAGAGAATGTACTTTCATTGTTCCAGGGCTTTTTACTCGTCTAACCAACACTTGACATTGGATATAGTGACCTTAGGTTCATTTGCTGCTGCTTCGGGACATTCCACTCTATTGGCTTTTGGAGCTTAGAAATGCTGTGAATACGTGTATCATCAATGTGTGCACACTGAAGCACCTGAATTCACTAAGATAAGTGTCTCACGATATAGTGTAGCTTGCATATGGTCAGTTACACCATTTGACTGCATTTGTAAACTAATATGGACAAGGATGCTTTAAAAGCTGAACACATTGAGGTTTTTAGGTCAATCTTATGAATGTGGTGTGTCTGGTTTTGGGTCAAAACCTGTAAAATAGTATAGTTGTTTTTGGGGTCAGCTCTATTTAGGGTAGATGCAATGCTTAAGAGTGGACCCAGTTTGGTCTATTTTTGGCACATTAAAAGGGAGCGCATCGTGGAAAACCACATTTTTATCACTCACATGTACAATTCACTTCTCAATTCATATATGGAAATTGTGTTGTGTAAATATACACAAATTCAAAATTTGTGTATACTATTAAAAAAAAATACAATTAAATTGATCAGTAAAAACATTGGAGAACTTTTCTTGGTACTTTTGTCAGTTAAAAAAGATGCACATATTCTTTTTACATTCTTTTTGTCTATATTTCTAATCTAACTTTTTTGGATTTTTCTGGAAATTGAGTTTGTGTCAGTCTAGTCGCTCAAGACTCCTCTTTGAATTAAATAAGGCCAGTCAGCACAGAGCTCATTTACACGTATCAGTCTTAAAGGAACAGTAACAAAGGGGCCTATTGAATTCTAAGGGATAAAAATGATTTGGTCTTGTGGCCTAGCCTTTTGTTGTATTGGAAAAACAAAGTACTAGAGTGGCACGGTGCAGTGGTAAGCTCTGTCCCCTCACAGCTAGAAGGGCACTCTGAGTGCTTCGGTTTTGTCCCCACTGTCCAAAGGCGCGCAGTAGGTTACTGGATACTCTAAATTTCCTGTAGCTGTGAGTGGTTGTCTGTCTCTGTGTTGCCCTGCAATGGGTTGGCCTCCTGTCCTGGGTGTACCCTGCCTTGGGCCCTTAATCAGCTGGGATTGACTCCAGCTTCCTCCAACCCAAAATGGAAGAAGCGATTAGGCTTGTTGCAGTGGAAGTTTTTTGTATTCAGTCTATAAATGGTAGGTAATCTAGGTTTGTCTCTATTGGTTTAATCATGGATGGTAGTGTTTCTTTAGAGCTGTGCTAGGCTCCTTGATGTTCTATCTGTGGGCTGCATAGTCATAGGAATGCATGTATGTATGTGTGCATAATTGTAAGTGTAATGCTTAAGGCAATTTAGTCCAGTGAATGTCCTCTAATCATGACCTCATGGATATATCCTAGAATGTCTCAAAACAGAATTCTGAAGCAAAGACTCGTGACTTGTCTGAACAGCAGGGCAGTGTTATAGAATATTGCTGGTGCTCTGTAGCACTCTGATGGAAGGTCCTAGATATTAGAGAGCAGAGATGTAAAATAATGTAGATGGTGCAGAACCATGTGGTAAAAGATTCCACTGTTCTAGAAGAATCCACTATATGGTTCAGCTGTTCTAGACAGTATAGAATCATGGATAAATTTGGTGAAATTGGTAGGACTGCTAAACCATTCGTAACAGTGGTGTAGATGGTTCCAGAGGAAGCATGTGGTGAATCAAGGCCTAGGCCTGAGATTTTCACAACTTAAACATACAGGACCCTTGACACCTCACTATGAAAAACCCCCATTAGTTCTGACTAGTATAAAACTCCTGGCAACCATCAGTTAGTGTGCTTGGAGACCTTCAATGCAAATTCAAACTCTGTACTCCTTACTTCTGCCTAACCTTCTCTTTGGGGATCCCTGATAGGAGAATCTTTTTATTGTACTTTGTAATTACTCTCTCTCTCTCTTAAATAAAACCTTTGAAAATTAGTTTGGTGACCTGACCTCTCCTTGAAGAATGTCGACACTCTCATTAGATGTTATTTATTTATTCATCTTTTGAAGTATCATTGTTGTCTCAATGCTGCTAATAAGCTCATATTCGGAGAAGTCCAAATGAGTTATAGCATAAGTGGAGGAGAGGTCTGAGAGAGCACAGTCAGCTCCAAAGCTTTGTTACTATCCAGAAAAGTACTAAAGGAAGCTCTTTGTGGTGCAGAGCAGTGATGTGGAAGGTTCTAGAATCTAGATGGTTTGCAGTAATACTTTAGAATGTCCTGAACTCTAAAAAAGGTTCTTCAAGGTCGTTTTTAGTAAAGACAATGGTTATATATTGAACCTTGAAACACTAAACAAAAAATTGTTCAATGGTTCTTCTGTATTTTGGAAAAATAGTTTTTTGTGGTTCTTTAAAGGAACTTTGTGTGGTCCTGTAAATGGTTCTGTAGAGCACTACAAGGGGTATACAGACAGGTATTTATGTTGCAGAATAGCAGTACAGAAGGTTTTTAGAAGGTATGGAGCACAGTATCGGCCTGGATGTTGTAGAGAAGTTCTTTGAGAAGTTGTGGATGGTGCTGAACTGTCTTACAGATGGTTGGAGATGGTGCGGAGCAGCTGTCTAGAAGGTGCCTGGTATGCGAAAGACCGAACCTTCAGTCGGCTCGGTGTGGGCTGAGCTACTGGGCTGTTGCTATGGCAATGTTGTTAACATAAGGGAATGCAGTCTTTGATTAGCGCGGTGCTTTTGTTGTTTTTGTCATGCAGTCAGCTCTGAAGAACAGCTTAACACATGAAAGAGCGCTTACACAATGACAGGCAGTGGTATTGACCAATCATACTTCAGCTCTTAGAGAAGACCCCTCCCTCACTAATTTTCCAGGTTTACAGAGGGAGGGTGTGCTTGCATGTATGCATGATTGTGTGTGTGTGTGTGTGTGTGTGTGTGTATTTTATAAGCCTCATTTAATGTAGCCACTGAGTGTGTGTTTGTGTTGGTGTGTAGTTTATTCCCCTGTGCTTGACTGCATCTGTGTATTAAGAAGCTGATGGAGTGTGTATGCACTAAAGTGATAAGGGCATAGTGTGTGTGTTTGTGTGTGTGTGTGTGTGTGTGTGTGTGTATGTGTGTGTGTGTGTGAGTAAGCAAGGGAGAAGGATTCTGGTTCTGGTCTCCATGGCAACAAGAATGTCTATAAGGCAAAAACAGGATTCCTTTCCCACAGCCCCCCCCATCTCTACCACTCTCTCCCTCCCTCCCTCCCTCCCTGCCTCCCTCCCCTTCTAACCCGATTCTCCCCCTCTCTCCCTCTTTTCCTCTCCTCTTTCATCTGCTCGTCTTTTCTTTTTCTTTATTTCTCACTTCCTCTTATCTTCCTTTTTTCTCTTTTCATCCTGGTTACAATATGTGTCACACTGCATGTGTGTGTGTGTACGCGTGTATGTGTGTGTCTGCAGTCATAGGATCTATGTTCTTGCTTGTAAGCGATTCCAATAATGGGCGCTGTCTTGTCTTCCTTTTTTCTGCAATCTCAAAGAGCTCTCTCTCTCTCTCACACACACACACACACACTCCACTGGACTGCTTGAGGCAGGGTGGGCTGCTCTAGATTTTGTAAATCTGAGTGAAGCGGTGTTTGAGAATGTAGCATACATACACACACATTGGCACATACACAACAGCACACACACAGTAGCAAACATAGCTCAGACCCTTCAAGAATCATTGTGTAACTGCTCATTGATCTCTGTATATCACATACACTGATGTTAAGCCCTTTTCTGGTGTGGAAGGATTTCATATGAGGTTTCATAGGGCTCGTGAGATGGGGATTTGAATGTCACAGAACCAAGAGCCCAACTGTAATATAATACTGACAAATACACACTGATCTTATCCAAGAGCTGCTTAGCAAATTCTGTAGTCAAGTACATACTTAAAATAGGCCTAAATGTGTCAAATGGGTTCTTGGGCACAACACTATAGAAAAACTACTTTTGGTGTCATGAAGAACATCCCAGTGGCTGTGTCTTCAAAGTGCCATTTTTTGTAAATGAGATGTGTGATTGTGGAGAAGCATTTTTTCAGAGCTTACAGACACTCCACTTGATGTAAAGGTGGTAACACTTTGCTTGCACCCTGTTACATGACAGTAATATAGTCATGCCATAAACATCTTGGCAAATGTTGTAAGCTGTTGTGTGAGCTGTCACAACAGATTACACCCATTAATGTAATATTGTCTTGTTAGCACTACCAGTAATTTCCATGACATAATACGTTTGCTTTCATAACAGTTTATGTCACATACTTCAAAAAGGTTATGACATCAAACATTATAGCATCTGCCATGCCAATTACAATACTGCTAGCATGGCACTATCTTATATGCTAAATGGACATGACAACTCATGACAGCCTATGACGTGTCATGACGTTAATTATAAGGTTATGTAACATGGGCCAAGTAAAGTGTCTAGAAAAGTGATTTACTAGAGTATGTTATATAAATTTTTTTTTTTTTGGGGGGGGGGGCATAGTGCTAAGATTTTACCTATAAACCCTCAAAAACTACTGATTCCACAGTGGTTCTTGACTTTTGCTTCTAGAAATAGCAAGATGTGGAAGTTCTTTAATTGAAATGTTTTTCACATTTACAAAAAGGCTTCTTCAAAGAACTGTCCATTCAAAATGACTACTTTTTGTCATTGTGAACACACTCAAGCATCACAACGAAATGGGACCTCTATATTTTACCCACCACATGTTCACAAGTGGAGCGGCTAAGAACAGCTCCCGAGGAGCGGTTTAGTGGGATGGTACCTTGTTTAAGGATTCCTCAGTGGTGCCAGGGCCGGCACTTGCAACCTTCAGATCACAAGGGCAAGGTACTAACCACTAGGCCACCACTGCCATAGGAACCCTCTAAAGGTTCCTCACTCCCAGAACATTTCCCAGCAAAAAATCCAAAAATCCTTCTGTAAAAATGGACCTACTCTGCCCATGGTCTGCCCATGGTCCCTATCTGCGTAGTCTGCCCAAATGCATTCTTTGAGTGCCACTGTAGCCAGCTTTGATGATGACAACAATTTAGTTTAGCCTAATGGAAAACTATCTACAATTATCCCACTCAAAATATCTTTTATGTATATTTAATATGTCCTGTTCCCAACTAGTATTTATTGTGTGTATGTGTGTGAAAGGTCACACTGGATAGAGTGGGTGTAGTTTTTGTGTTATCTCACACTGCCTTACAGCTACAGCAATCATGTGTGACTGAATCATTCATTCACTTTGTGTGGCCTGTCAATTTTTGTTGTAATCCAAAGATTTCAGTCTCTTTGTCTATGTCAATGGGTGGCTTTAATTTACAGATGTGGCTCAAGGCAACAACTCACAGACTCAGTTTTTGTCATTAAGTCAATATGTAGATGTATGTATCATTGTGAGCATCCCTGGTCATCCTGTACATTCTGTTGAGTCAAACGAGATCACCTCTTCATGGAAGAAACTTCATTATGACATATTATTGCAAATTTTAATGTACACATTTGAAAAAGATGTGGGTAAAAAGTGTATTAATGCTTAGAAAAGCTGGTTTGGTTAAAAAAAATGTATATATATATCTTAGCCAACTAAGGTCTTGTCCACACATACACAGGTCTTCTAAAAACTGCAGCTTGTTTTGTGAACATTTTTGTCTGCATGCAAACTGCATATTTTATCACTAAAGCAGATCTTTAGGTTTTCAAATCTTCAGAAACTCTTTTCAGTGTTGATGTGTGGAAAGTGAAAAGTGTTTTTGGCTTGTAATGTCAGAATGTGTGCTGTTATAACCTACATCTTTAGAGTGTGTACCACTGTTCTTTTGCATTTGCACATGAGGAATTTGTTTCTAGTGTCTCCCAAAAAACAATACAATACACCTGTGGTACAATAATAGACAATATATGATACATAATGAACAGAGGTATGCAATATGATTGAAGTATGACATAGACAATATACAGCATACACAATATACTGGATGCTTTTGCAGTGCACTACAATGTACAATATACAAAATTCAGTCCAACTTACTAAGTAAGTTAGAGTTAAACATAGCATATATGCTTATATGTGCATATGTATACAGTACAAAATAAATAGAACACAATATACAGTATATATATACACAGTATAAGTATGTATTATACAATATATTATAAGCAATAGTCTATACAGTGGGCTATACAGTGCACAGTGGACAGTCTAGTTACAATACAATATATACAGTGTAAATTACTTAGGGGATGTAAGGATTATGGCATATATGTTCTAAGCTATTCTGCGAGAGTTTTGGGCTGTGTCCCAACAGATGAATGAAGCTGCACTTCTTTGCACTGATCTCACCTGATCTGTAGCCCATGGCATGGCTTAAAATACTGGTAAAGCTAACTAGCATGTGGATCCATTTGACTACCAGATCAGTCAAAATCAATGAACATTTATAGAGAGGGAGTTTTATTGAGCAATTAGAACACAGTCCTAATAGTTCACAGGTTACCTTCTGATGGCTCTACCCTATACATGATTTTTGTGCAACAAATCAGTGCTTAACCATTTCCATGCCAGGCATATCCTCCTATCCGTCCTTGGCAGTTGGTTTTGCTTTTCATAGCTGAACAGTATTTGTCTCTCATATCTAATCTTAAGCTTGGTTGCTCCTAAGGCTAGGGTGTGCAGATATTGAAAAAATGCAACCCCCCTTTCAACATGGGGTCATTTTTTAACCCTTTCTCTTTCCTCAGTTGTCACCATGGTGGAAAATCACCCCAATGTTTACTCTGATGTTTCTTGCTGTATCCACCCTCTTTTTGGTAATAGCTTTCGCCAACCTGCTGTCTTTCTTTAGTGACCGAAAGCTATGGAAGACGTTGGCTATGCAGTTGGCTCACTAGCTTTACTTTACGTGTCTAACTGACTAGCTTGAAGATTCTGGTGGCCTCAAGCATTAAGTGCATAAGCATAAGTTGTTATGATTGAAATGACTGGATTGGCTTTTCACAGCCCTGCAGCTGCCACAGATGAGAGTATTTTCTTTTTGTTGTCAAAGCATTTAATTTATTCATTGCTATTGGGATGTAAAGAGGATCTTCACAAGTATGAAATAATGCCTCTGAAATAAATTGGATACTCTGGCTTTGACATCATATTCTTAATGGCATTTTGCACAATGAAAATAATATGCAGGAAGTTTTAAAATATATTGTACAATATTTCCTTGCTTTGTAAAAGCCAGTTATCTTTGGTTTCAGAATCTTAGTCTGCTGCTTGCATGAGCCCATGACTTTGCACGCATAACACACTGAGAGGTTTAGGGGTCACATCAAGAACTGTGTACACCTTACTACAATTAAGGCATAATACATTTGACCTTACAAAAAGGTTTAAAAATGTTTTGACCAGGGGTATCGAAATGTGCGTTCAACTATATATTAGCAAGTACAAGGAGGAATATCTGCTAAGCTCTTAAATTAACAGCCATGCTACAATAGTAAGTGGTGTAGCCCATGACTTTACTTTAGCTAGTCAGCAAACTTTAAAGAAGCTACTGGAGCGATGGAACCAGTCTGTCATTGTGAACACACTGAATCACACTAAGTGCACCACAACAAAATATGGCCTCTGCATTGAACCCATCACACGTTTAGCAGTAGGTCGACTATCGACAGTGCCCAGGTAGCAGTGTAGTAGGATGGCACCTTGCTCAAGGGTACCTCAGTGGTACCCAGGCCAGGTCTTGAACCTGTGACCTTCTGTTCACAAAGTCAAGGTTCCACTACCACTGCCCAAGATGTTCCCTTAGTTACTGTCGGTTGTGGCTTCAATCTGTCCCTCTTTGTATAGTTGTGGACAGAGTCTTCTTGCCAACTCTGATCATGTCTTGCACTGACCTTCTTAGTCTCCTGAGGAAGAGTTGCAATTGTTTTTTCTGAAGTCTTTTACACAGATTCAAATGAAGATGCTACTGATGGAATACTCGCCAGTTGAGCCATCTTTGTGACTGAAACTCCTGCCATCCATGCTCCAGTAATAAACCCACTTTCTTTTTCCTCTTGACGTCAGGATCAAAAAACGGGGTCAACTAGATTTGCTCAGTATTTTTTTTTCATTTCCGTAGTTTTGCAGAACTCAACCTAGCTACTAGAGAATGTTTTGTACAGACAGGTCAAATAAGAGGTCCATGAGCAGTATACTGAGTTTTAGTCAGTTCAGTTAATCAGTCTCTTACACTGAGAATCATATTCTAGACCCCTACTGAAAGAGCAAAAGGCAGTTTGAGAAGCTGAGAGAAGGTGGGTTTGGTATGTTTTAGCAGTCCTTTCCCATTCATCTCCACAAGGCCGGAGAAAGAGAAGAAGAGAGAGCATAGCCTGAGAGGGGGAACATAAAGTGGGATTATTCTGCTGTAAACCCCAGCTGCTAACAGCAGATTAACACAGCCTAATCCCAAAGCACCAATGCACATCAGGTCGAGAAACTCTGATTACATACACTCACACACACACGCAACACAGAGCACCAGCTAGCCACTAACTACTGGGGGACTTATGTGTGTAAAAGTGTTTCTATGTGTGTGTGAGCCTCACTTGAGTGGAACGATTTGCATGAGTCAGGACCATATCTGCAGGGTCTGGGCTTGGGGCTTATTCACATCTTTTGGATAGCATGAATTTATTAATGCGTGTGTGTGTGTAGCATGCTGCTGCTTGTGTCAAGCTGCTTCTTAGTTATGCTCCTGTGATGACCCTTCTCAATATTCTGACATTTTCACATTTTCTGACACTGACATCACAGATTAAAGCCAGATCTGTTTTTTTTTTCTTGAGTTTGTTTTTTTTTCTTCTTTTACACTATTGCGTTAATGCATGTGCTTTAATGCATGCTTTACACCTCAATTTCCAAAATTATTTACTGATGTCTTTGCTACAGATCTAAATGCAGGTCTTTAGGAGATTAAAGTATGAATGATGTCTGTCTAAATCTAGGGGACCTCATATTTCATAGTCCGGTGAGGCCTAGGTCCCAAGCTTGCCACACCTGCCACCAGGGACATGTCTTTATTCTGTCCCTCCTGGACTACTGCAATGCCTGTTTGATGTTAGTCAGGCTTTTTTGTTAGGTTTACATATGGTTTCGAATGCAGCAGCTAAGGCTTACTCAGGCACTCAGAAGTTCAGAAGTTTTTACTGACTTGTATTGTCTTCTCTCCTGTTCTCTTTCATTATTTTAAGCTTAAAACCATGCTTTTTGTTTATTTTAGCTTTGTTTTTATTGCATTGTAT
>JBBPDA010110613.1:2500-31018 GCA_037974385.1 Arnoldichthys spilopterus
TAAAAGATGTGTTAATCCTCCAAAAAACACATTTTCCCACCTCAGGCATAAAATCTTTATTACTATTATCCTTTTTTACTTAGACATAGGAGCCATACTTGTACCAGCCCATCACAGTCATGTTTACAATTTGAATAGTAATACATGAAATGAATACTAAAAATATTTTTTTTACTAATAAAATGTCGTTTTTTTTTTTAAATCCATCTATTAAAAATATGCAATTTAATCTTTTTTTATCTATTTTTTTAAAATACTAAAATACAAATTTTGAATTTTGAAATTTTGGTCTATTTTTGAAAAAAGTAAAACTTCAATTTGATAGATTTGTCTGATCAAATCCCAGGTTCTTTTCAGAGTCAAATGATGAGGCGTTGAAACGTTTGCATGCAAGCTTATTGAGACAAAAGAGAAAGGAAAAATGGTGTTGATCGCTTCTACTGTGTGTTCTGTCTGCCTCTCTGTCTGAGGGAGCAGGGCACAAGCCCTTATCTATGTTTTAGAGACTCACTGAGCCCCTTGAAGGTCAGGGTGGCCAGACAAATACACAGAAGGTTTGATTTCACAGCAGGGAGTAAGTTACAGACATGAGCTTAGCACTTGCTCAGAATGCACAGAATACGTCAAAATGTATAGAATGCATCAGTATACGAGAAACAAGGTGTGACTACCTAGAAAGTCTAAGATAGAACTTCACCCAACTTCCTCAAATTCAAGCTTTCAAATAAAATTTACATTCATTTGACTTGTGCACAAAACTATATATATATATATATATATATATGTCAGGTTGTCCAATACAGACAGGTGAAAATGGCCATTGACTGATGAGAACACTTAATCATTTTGCTTTGGAAACACATTTTAGCACATTTTGTGTGACTAATGCATCTTATCAAATGTTGCGGACTCAAATAGCATTACTGAAATGTTGCTGGACCAAAATGCCATTACTGTTGCAGAGCGGCTGCAGGAGGAGCTAGTTTGGCTTACTGGAGGATCTGCACAGTGACAGTGTCAGAACTTTGAGTCCCGAGTGATGAGGTGTGCAGACAACAAGGAGTCGATAAGTCAAGTCAAGTCAAGTTTACTTCTATAGCGCTTTTTACAGCTGATGTTGTCACAAAGCAGCTTTACAGAATCGGGGTCCGAGCCCCGAAAGGGCAAGCCAAAGGCAACAGAGGCAAGGACAAACTCCTTAAGCTGTAGGAAGAAACCTACAGGAGGAACCAAGGCTCAGAAGGGGGAACCGATCCTCCTCTGGTCGTCACCAGAAAGCGATAACAATCAAGAGAAAAGGAAAAAAAAGAATAAATAAAATAAATATATATAATAATAATAGTTCTCAGTATAAAGAGGCGGCAGCAGTTCCTTGCGTACAATGACTTTCGATCAGTTCTTTTTGGAGGATGGGGCTGTTTATGTGGGCTCCTCAGCAGGAGTACATGGGTTAAAGACCCAAAAACTTCAAACAGAAATAGGGTATCAGGATGGGTCAGGCTGCTCCAAATAGCAGAATGGGACAGGATCACTGGTATCTGATAAGACGTGGACCATACCTCTCCATCCACAAGTTGAAGGCCAAGTAAAGCAATTTAACCATACACTCACAACACAGGCCATGCGACCCCTGAATGTGCCAGCTGTGTTGCAGACATTTGTACATTGTTGTTTGTGGATTTGTGGGTTTTACACATATGTGTGTACTTGTTTGTTATATTTGTTTGGGGTGAAGTGCACATTGTTTCTAGTTACTGTCATGGTGTTTTCACTGTATTTCCAACTGTCACCGCTTAAAATTGTTTACTGTTACAGTCACCTGCCAAAATGACTACTTTCCTTGATAGACAAAGATCCCTAAATAGAAGACAAGTGAAGCAGCTAATACTGGCCATCTTCATCAGACCGTGAGAGACAGGCTAATTCAGAGTCAGCTTAGACTGAGCCTCCTGGGGATACTGGGTTAGCAAGTATGATTCTTAGACATGGAGAATGGCCACCAAGGGGACTTCTAAAACCAATTGCTGTGATAGAGGCAATAATGGACTGTCTGTGCTAGTGCACAACAGTAATCATTTGTTATTCCGACTTAGTCAGTTGCACTTTAAGAAAATTTTAACAACTTTGTCCATTCCTGAGGAATGCTTTCAATGCTGCTCATGTATATTTGTGAGGAAAGTACTCTTTAAATTTTACATTTATTACATTTGGTGTTGAATTTCATTATATCACATTAATGACAGCAATAACTTACTAATGTCATTCACGTTTTATTTTAGACCAAGAACAAATCAAAAAGAAAAGAACAGAGTCTAATAAAAAAAAAAATTATAATAATAAATATAGCTGCAAGCGGCGATGAGTGGATCCAAGCACATGGAGCACAGTGAGGCCCCATGCAACAGTTTGAACAGACCAAACAATCATGTCACAGACTGGGTTTTTAGAAAGGCCTGCATCATTTTCGGCTCAGTCAGGACTAACGCACCAGACAGGGCCTTTCTGACAGAGAGAACAGACTCACAATCCCCAAATTTGTCTGAACTTTTCCACATGACTCTTCAGGCTCTTCTTTTGACCTCTGTGCAACATGCAGCTTATTTTACAGAGCTAAATACGAAAACAAACAGTCTAGTTTCTGACATGAGTTGCACTTATAAAGTCAGAGCTGAACTGTTTGACATGCACAGGTTGTACAGGATGCAGTCTACATGAGTGTGAGATAGAGAGCACACACACCTCAGTGACATTTGACTCTTTTTGGCCTTTGTAACCCTTTCTCACCATCTCTGGATATATAGTGGCTGCTAGAAGACTTGTTTTTCAAGATATCAAGCTGAAATGGAAAATCTTGCCTCTCACCATTACAGGGATTCAGAATGCAAAATTTGAGCTTTGTACTATAATCACTTCCTGTTTTACAGTTTATTAGCTCTTATAATGCCCCCTAGAGACCAACATGCACCAAAATTGGCAGGCTTGAGCGAAGTCCAGCCATGTATAACTCTTTCAAGTTTGGTTGATATCAGACAAAGCGTTAATTAGTTTGATCTATTTATACCTGATTGTTTGACCTGTGTGCATTAGCAGCATATGTATATCAGAGAGCTCAGTATGAAATGAACGGCACAGTTTCTGACATGAACTGCACTCAGAAAATTATCTGTCAGACAGAACTGTTTGACATGCACAGGTTATACATAGTCTACACACACACACACCAGTGACATTTTACCCTTTTTAACCCTCTCCAGATAAAGAGTGGCTAGTAGAAGACTTGTTTTACAAGATATCAAGCTGAAACTGAAAGTCTTGCTTGCCACTATTACATGGATTCAGCAAAATTATGCAAAAGCATGCAAAATTTGAGCTTTGTAATATAATCACTTCCTGTTTTACAGTTTATTAGCTGTTATAGTGCCCCCTAGAGACCCACATGCACCAAAATTGGCAGGCTAAAATGGAGGCCAGTCATGCATAACTGATTCAAGTTTGGTGGATATCATACAAAGCCTTTAATGAGTTTGAGCTGTTTAGCTCTGTTCCAAGTGGTTCATTGCCACTTGGCAGCCATATTACTTACATTTTTCAAAATGTTTTTCATCACTCTTAAACAAGAGCTTATTGTGCATTAAATTATATCACTTTTTTAAGAAATGATCAAAAATTCACTAATAGAGCTATAATAACTAATGATTCTAATTGGCATATTAGCATGACAGAATTGCAGATTCACACCAAATTTGGAACACTTGGTCAGAGTGCTATTCTAAACAACCCTGTCAAGTTTACACCAAATCTAAGAGACTATGCCTGAATTGTAGATTGATCGGGCTTGCCTCGAACTCATTTATTGGAGCTTAATGCACCACAAAAGAATGAAAAAGTCATTTTTGATCATTATTTACTTTCAGGGTTTAAAGATTGTTTCAAGAACAAGTTTGAAACAACTGGACCAAAATGCAGGGATGAGTTTGTTAATTGATGTTTTCAAACAAGCGAATAGTGAGGGAAAACCATGCATTTTTTGACAACACATGTAATTGAAAAGTTGTTAAGGTTACTGCAGTGCATCATAAAGGTCACATTTCATATGCTCAACAATGACATATAACTGATTTAATTGCTATTTTCCAAAATGGTGTCCCCGGAGGCCAATTTTCTGAAACTCGACCGGTCATTGGACATCATCTACATGGACATACCATTCAAGTTTCATGACGATCGTTCAGCGTTAAGTCTGTCAAATGCTTAATTTGCACTAATTGGCTAATGGCGGTCATAGATTTAGAGCTGTTAATTAGCCCATGAGATGCCACTTATAACCTGTCTCAAAGAAGCAGCATGCCAAATTGCAGATTGATTGCACGTACGGATGCTGAGAAACAAACAATTAGCATTTATAGCGCCACCTAGTGGCATAATTGCGCCAAAACGGACGAGCGTCCTCAGAATTATGTCTAGCATAAGTTTGTCAAGTTTCATTTTGTTTGGCCAAAGCATCGAGGAGCTACAGGTGTCTAACCAAAACATGCACCGTCTTGGAAGAGTTAATTAGCATACGGCAGCCATCGTTTGCACGAATGTCAACTTTTTCTTGATAATTATTAAGGTTCACAGTCTGCTGAATTGATTGACACCAAATATGTGAAGACTGGACGATTATTCATTGGAAGTGTGTTCCATAGTTGTGGTGCGTAGAAACAAAAGGCTGCTTCCCCAGTCTTTTTATGCTTCATTCTAGGAACTTGCATGTGGAGCAGCAGGTAACCGGCAACAGCACCTGGGGAGCAGTGTAGCGGGACAGTACCTTGCTCAAGGATACCTCAGTAGTGCCCGGGCCTGGACTTGAACCTGCAATCTTCAGTTTACAAGGGCAAGGTTCTAACCACTAGGTCACTATTGCCCACAACTACAGCAGAGAGAATAAAAGCATGGATCGGTTTTTCCAATATCTTGCTATCTCAGAAAAGCTCTAATTTTGGAAAAAGGGAACAGCGGTTGGAGATTCCATCCCCATGTGGAATCAAACACCACTCCAGACTCTTCTCCTTCATTGTTCTTCAATGGTGGAACGAGCTGCCCAGTGCATTTTGAAAAAAAACCCCACTAAATGGTCACTGGGGTCTTTAGTGTATTTTATTATGTATATTGTAAAGTTTTAGCCTGTTCTTCATTTTATTTTTGTTTGGTTATGCCCCTTTCCATACTGAAGAGCAAATGTACCTTTTAAAATTAATGGTCCTAAAGAGTGTTTGGGTTTGAGTGCTTTACATTGTCCGTTAACAGATAAAACTGTTCGTTTTTCAAATTCTGAAGTTCCTTTTTGGGACTTTTTCATGTGAAAGTTTGTTTTAATGGATTTAATGCTGAAAAAGTGAAATAAGGAGGACTGTACAAAGGAAGTGTAAAGAGTATGAGCACATACAGAAACATTATCCAAGTAGGTAGTTATAGGCCTGACATTTGATTTTAACCAGTTAACTAAAATTCATTTAAACATCAATTTTATATTAAGCACAAGTACATGTTTGGGACAGATTAGTTATTTATATTGTTACATGGTATTGTTATATAATTTATTTCATATTGATCAGTGTCAAAATACAGTGGAATCACCCACCCATCATCTGCTTGCTAAGCTAAAGACTTGTTAAGATTTGTTAAGATGTGTCAGAACCTGACTTTGATTATTTCAATTTACTCATATGCTGAAGAACTAAGAACTTAGTCTGCTGTCGTCATCAAGTGGATTAGAACTATTGCAAGCCCCCAAGATTTAACCCTTTTTCACAACTTTGTTGCAGTTGCAGAGTGGAAATCAGGGTGACTAAACAGGGCTTTGTTCAAAGGCTTTTGAAACGAAGCATGGGACTTTCTGGTAAAAATAAACATAACGTTGTAATGTAAAATAAACATAACGTAGGTATTTCAGTACGTATTCACTATTTTTTTATATTTCTGACTGTTGATCTGGAAGTTGGATCTTATTTAATTTATTTTTTGACTACTTGGCAAGGATTAAGGCAGACAGATTGTTATTAATTACACTTGTCTGCAGTATTTCCTCCTTAATGTGGTGCATGTAGACCAAACCGCATGCCATGCATGCCTAGCATTTCACTATATCAACAGGATACATATTTGGGTGTATTTAGACACAGAACTTACCCCCATTGTGTGAATTGTGAAGTTAAGATGGTCTTCTCTAGAAGAGTAAGGCTAATGTAGCTAAGTAATGGAAGCTCATGTCCACAAGCACTCCATTACATGCCCATGTCCAAACACTACATTATTATTCATCACACACATGCCTCGAAAAGCTTTGACTTGTTTTTATGGTTTCTGACACTACACAACATACTGAAATCTATCAAATATCCACACAACGTTCAGGCTTTAGGATACTACTGCTTTTAGCCATGCAGTGTACACTGCAGTTTAAAAGTTTGAAAGCATTTTTATCAGTAAGAATTCAGATACAGATGAAGCTTTGATTGACTATATTTAACGCACAGGAAAAACTGGGCAAAGTAGATTTTTACCCTTAACACTTGGTTTGTCAGAATCTGTGACCAAGCGGGGGCTCCTCCAAAGTGCATGCCCCCCCCCACTGTTAACACATTTTTGACATTCAAATGAAGTACCTGAAAGTCTTGTTGCGTGGGAGGGCTCTTTGTGACATTTATCTTGCAGTATCGAGAAGGTAAAAAAAAGATCTGGCATGCTGAAATGTTCAGTACTGGCCTCTCTCTGGGTCAGGGCTATTGCTATGTACATGCAATTTACGAGTGGGACAGGGTGGTATGGACCACATATCTATTATGCTTAGGGCAACCAAATGGCCTGCAGTGGCCCAAGCACAGTTCCAGCTTGACTTCATAAACAGCTTATTTGCTATTCATCGCAAAGCATTGTGATGAACCTCCCACCCAGTCTCAGTAGGAGAAGCCATGATGTGCATGCACACATGTGAGAGGTTTGTTCCAGCATGTTCATAATCACTGTGGTCAATCTGCATTGCAATTGGTTTACAAAAACCAAAGGAGCAGCTCAGCATGAAAAATAACCTTTACCTGCCACAAATGACTGTCCACTCAGACAAGCCACATGTCCCGTATATTTGTCAGTTTTTGATGCTGACAGCCTCAATGAGTAAATAATAGATGTAGTTTTAGGGTAAAGGTTGTGCCCGAAAGCAGTGGGGTTTATTTGCGTTTGTTCAGTGAGAGACTGGCACACCTCAGACCCAATTCTGAAGTATCCTGTGGAAACTGAACGCGCACCCATGTGTAGGTGACATGTTTGTTTACGTTCGATGCAACCTTTTTTTGTGTTCCCTCCCACATTCTAGTTTCTTTGCTGGCTTGCAGCCTCATTCTGTGGAGTCAGCTTCCTGTTGACTGTTGTGGTTGACACACACACTGCACAGTGATATCACCGTTAAAGCATAATTCTTTAAATAGCTTTTTCCGACCACAGTCTTTTCCACTTACTCTGATCACCATAGAGGTGTGAATGTGAGCGTGAAGACTTTTGGCCCCCACTATACCAAGGCACCTTACGTTTTGATGAGCTGATCTGTTATCTACAAAATATTAGATAGCTTCAGAAGTAAATGCAGTTCCATTTGATTTACATTCAATATTAACAGGTTTGAGTTCCAATATCGAGAAATGACGACAAAAATAACAAATTATTGTGCACATTTATTTTACAGAAAAAGTCAATCGTTTCGTTGCTGTCGGAACAAAACCTTCTCTCCAAAATAGCAACTTTACAAGACAAGCACAAAACCGTATTACGTTATAATGGAGGTTAACGTGCATTAATACTTACTTAATAAATTAGTACTTAATAAATGTCAGCAGTTGTTTTCAAAATCTGTAAAAGTGTAACAAATGACAAAAATGCAGATACAAGGTTAACTATAACTTAACCAACTATAATGCCTGGGAACAATTTGGAGGGGATTTGGGGGGTGTCTTTTAAAAGAAACATAGCTAGATCCATTCTAGTAGATTTTGGTGCCATCCAGCACATTTCTTTGACTTCTGAGGAACAGGTTCTTATGTATGTCCACACCATTAGTATTACTACTTACACGCTATATGTAAAAATGTTCATTTGTTATTATGATGAGTTATTATGAATATAGTATGAATTGGCAGTCTGCACCTCACATCACATACTCACATACTCTTCAATCAACATCAGTACCTGAGTAGAAGTATTTCCCGCACGAAAGACTGAGTGTGTATTATCGGCCCACAGGAACATGCATCACCGTTCTATAAGTAGGAGTTCAAAAGCACTGTTAGAGAATAAACTGCTGAGAACCCAAGCCTCTGCATGAGCCAAATGAGGCATGAGGCAGATCTAAGCTTGCCAGATGCATACCTTTAGAATTCCCCAGCCTTTGACTACATGAGTCTGAATGACTCAGTTGTTTCATGAAATATCAGTACTAGGTGTGATACATAGAGAGATATCATTCAGTTCCATGACCCCCTATTATTTTTAGACCCTGTGTTAAACCAGCAGTAACGATACTCTCATATGATGCCTGTGTACCTCGAATTTACCCTTGAGCTAATCAAATCAAAGTACTTGAGGAATGTCATGAACATTGCCCAGAACAGGTTATGGTTTTGATTGCGTAGGAGAGGATCCAGCCCTTCCAAAGACCATCAAACATGGACTAAACCCCCAACAGGATTTGTTTTTACTCATTTTGACTTTACCATTTCCTGTCACCCAGAGCCTGTCTGACCCGGCATCCCCTCAGTGGAGCTTTTTCGCAAAACTGCTGCTGCTAATCTCTTAACTATCCATGGTTATAGGGAGAATGTGATGGAATCACAGCCATAACATTAAAACCGCCTGCTTAATATTGTGTAGCCCCCCTCTGATGGCAGCAACAAATCTCCAAAAAGTTGGAACAGGGCCTTGTTTATCGCTGTGTCCCCTCTTTTTCTAACAATAGTCTGTAAATGTTTTGGGAACTGAGGAGATAAATTGCTGAACTTTTGAGAGAAGAATGTTGTCCCATATAGGATTCTATCTGCTCAACAGTCCTGGGTCTTGTTTCTCTTATTTTCATTTCATGAATGTTTGAAAGGTCTGGACTGCAAGCAGGGCAGGTCAACACAAGGACTCCTCTAGTACAAAGCCATGCTTTTGTAATAGATGCAGTTGCAAAATAGACAAGGTCTTCCCTGAAAAAGACATTGTCTGAATGGGAGCATATGTTGTTCTAAATCTGTACATACCATTCAGCATTGATGGTGCCTTTCCATGTGCAAGCTGCCAACACCATAGGCAATAATGCACCCCATACTATCAAAGATACAGGCTTTCGAACTGAGCTGATAACAAGCTGGATGGTCCCTCTCCTCTCTAGTTCAGAAAACACAATGTCCATGTTTTCCAAAAAGAATTTCAAATTTTGATTCAGCTCACCATGAAAACTTTTTCATTTTCCCTCAGTCCATGTTCATTGAGCTTTGGCCCAGAGAAGCTGTGTTCCTGCATCATGTTCACATACATGGCTTCTTCTTTGAATGACAGGGCTTTACCCATCATTTGTTTTCAGTTTTTTACAGGTA
This sequence comes from Arnoldichthys spilopterus, assembly GCA_037974385.1. Lineage (NCBI taxonomy): Eukaryota > Metazoa > Chordata > Actinopteri > Characiformes > Lepidarchidae > Arnoldichthys > Arnoldichthys spilopterus. The sequence continues at coordinate 12,109 of JBBPDA010110613.1, forward strand.
ATTTAGAGATCAACTGCTGTCAATGATCTTAAATGGTACAAAGGTCAATGGTTAAAATAAATATAAAAACATAAAAAGTTAACATCACCAAAAACTGAAATATGTGTAGATTTTATAGACATCAAGCTTTTCTCCAACCATTAAGAAACGGGTTATCTTACAGCTGTTCTGTTTCTTTTACAAGCTGTTCTCTTTTTTTAACACTACAGTTGTTCAGGGCCTTCTACATGTCCAGAAGTTTCAAACTTCCATCATAATGCAAGGCAAACCAAAAATTCTATTTTAGTCTCAACTATTCACAAAATATTTACAGTAGCCTTCTGTCTTGCCCTCATCATCATACCTGCAGTTAGTACATTCCAAGTGTCCCCATACTGCATTGACCCACTCCAGTGTTTTTGCCAATAGCAAGGATACAACGGTGGATATTTTCTTAAAGTCTGTTTCTGGGGCATGATGAGAAAAATAGAGCAAACATTCTAATTAAAAACCTTGACATTTACCTTGTCATACTTCTCAGGAAGAGTCTTACCTCTGTTATTGTAACTGGGGCTGATGAAGTGGCACAAATAGGTGGAGTGGAGTCAGCGTAAGCTTGTGATGGTGTGGTAGTTGTGAGACCCACTAACAAAAATGAAAGGACACCGAAACGACAGCCCTACTTGAGATATGGATTAATGTTGCTGAAGCACAGTTCTCATGTTTTTTTGTCTCCATGTTTTTTTCTTTCTTGAATATATATTTGCAATAATTATGGAGCTGGGACATGAAAGCCTCTGCATTCTGCCAGAGTTTGCAATCCGGAACACTTAGATTCCACAAATAGAAGTCAATTACAGTGCAGGCTGCAGTACAATGGCTGGAAGCTGGCACTTATGTGCAAAGTGGATACATGAGTATGAATTTCAACTCTTCTTTCACCTTAAACCACTCAGTGGGCAATGCTTGTGGACGGTAACACAACTTCCAAATTCAATTTATTGCTGCTGGACAGGATACAGTGCCACATATTTACAAAGAGGCATGACCAATATATTGATAATATACGGGCAGTGGTGGCCTAGTGGTTAGGACACTGCCTTTGGGACCTGAAGGTCGCAGGTTCAAGTCCCACTATTGAGGTTCCCTTGAGCGAGGTACCATCCCACTACACTGCTCCCTGTATCTTGACCAGGACAATATAAATGTATCTTTCTCGAAGGGGGCTACTGGGGGGGGGGCTTATGGGGGGAACATTTGCCTAGGGATTTTGGGTAGCAATTTGGAAATTAAAATGATGAACGACATAGAGCAACTTCACCCAAATATCCCTCATACCATCAATTCAAATTAAATAATGTTTTCCATTCTTCCTTGGCCTTACACTCTGGAACAAAACACTTAAGGACAATGAAACAATTTAAAAGTAATTTTAGAATTAGTAGTACTTCTTAGTGCATATCAAAATATAAAAAGATAGATTTGAAAGGTATGGACAGGAGCCATTGTTCCTGTCCCTTAGAGCACAAAAACCCCAAACCATGATTCATCTGTTCAGTTTTTTATTCTTACATTGCAACATTGCCACCAGCTGGGGAATCGAGGCTATAGCAATTTTATTACAAATAGTTAAAAAAAATATTTATTGCAGATACAAAATACATATAAGACATATAAAACAATACAAAGTATGGACATTTGTATATACACATCAGCCAGGACCTGTCCTGGACAACCAAAATGACAGAACTGGCCAAGAAAGGTCTTCAAAGGCTTCACTTTCTGAGAACGTCCACGACAGCTGCTGGTCAACTTCTACAGGTGCACCATAGAGTCCATCATCACATACTGCATCACAGCTTGGTACTCTAGCTGCACCTCTGAGAACAAGACATCCTCAAAACAGCTCAATGAATCACTGGCACTCAGCTTCCAACACTGGACACGTTTCACCACTCACTGCAGCAGGAACGCGGAGAACCTTTGTCAATACATCTTAACACTGTTTACATAATTATCTCTGTAAATACCCTCTGTTTATATTTTTACTGTTAATACATCACTTGAATCCATTGGTGCTTTGAAATTTTAAATTGTATATAGTATTTTGGGCTTTATAGTTTAATATTTACTTTTGTACATCTGCACATTCTAGATTTTTATTTTTTTATATTCTTCATTTTATTCTGTCTTAAGGCATCTATAGGTTTGCTCTAAACGATATCACATTGTATTCATATGGTGAAAACAAAGATATATTATCTTATCTTATCTTAGGACTGGTCAGCCAACAAAGATCCATTCACTCCAAGAGAAAGGCTTGTGATACTCCACAAGGTCACAAGAAAACCTAGGGCAACTTCTAAGCAGCTAAAGACCTCACATTGGCTAATGCTAATGCTCATGAGTCCAACATTAAACAGAAAAGGTGTTCGAACGACAAAGCCACTGCTTTCCTGTCTATCTACAGTTTGCTAAAGATCACGAAGCAAGTCAGAAGGCTACTAGAAAAATATTTGATGGATTTGTGGTGGTGGTAGCATCATGGGTTGGGCCTGTTTTGCTGCATCTGGGCTAAAGATCTGACCTTACCTCTATAAAAAAAATTGTAGCAGGGCCTTAGAAGAGTAGTTCCTGTGAGACAACCTAAAAATTTCCCAGAGATCTGGACTTGCCTCTATAGAAGGGTTGTAGCAGGACCGTAGAAGAACAGTTCCTGTGAGAAAACCCAACAATTTCCCAGAGTTCTGGACTTGCCTATATAGAACAGTTGTAGCAGGACCATAGAAGAACAGTTCCTGTGAGAAAACCCAACGATTTCCTGGAGTTCTGATCTTACCTTTATAGAAAAATTGTAGGACCTTAGAAGATTAGTTCCTGTGAGAAAACTCAACAATTTCCCAGAGTTCTGGACTTGCCTCTATAGAAAGATTGTAGCAGGACCTTAGAAGAGCAGTGCCTGTGAGAAAACCCAACAATTTCCCAGAACTGTTGGTGTTTTGTATGGAGGAATGGGTTAAAATTCTTCCAAACATTTTACCTGAGGCTTTAAAACTTTCAAAAGTTATTCCTATGTTTAAAGCAGATGATTCACATTGCTTTAATACTTTTCTGTTTTACCATACTATATTCAATTAGAGAGCAATTCAGTTCTTTATAAAATATAATTAATCTAATTTTAATAGAAAAATTGCAAACATATTGTTGTCATGTTGTTAAGACTACATACATATGGTTTAAAAGTTATCAACATTAGTTAGTTTGTGTTAGGGGTAGCTATTCCAACAAAGCCAGGTTACTCTGTGGGGTACCACAAAGATTTTTTCTTGGACCATTATTATTTATTCTTTATTATTCTTATATAATTTATATTAACATCTAATGTTTCAAAAGTGATTTCTCCAATAATACTTCCAGATGACAACATTTGTCCTCTCATAATCATATTTTAGTTCACTAGTTAAGGATGCTAATGATGGCATGTCATCTTATGTTAAATCAGATTTAAAAACTATGTTTGAATCTAAAAAAAATCAAACTTTATTTTCTGTGGCAAAAAAATCATATTCAAAAAATTCATTTATAAAATGATAATTGAGTCTGTATGTCTCAAATGCCAATTACTTTCTGGGAATTATGACATTTTAAAGAACAAATTGACTGCGCTAGTAGAAAAATAAGTGTAAATCAATTTGTATAATAAGGAAGATTCATTCTCATCAATTAATTATTGTAGTTTAATGTACCCCTGCCTTTCATATTCTAATACAGTTTGGATGAATACTACTCTACTACTCTTCATAAAATTCTTATTTTCCAGAAATGTTAATTTACAATTAACAATCACATATTTATATACACATTCATACACACTGTAATGTATATTTCATACATTATTGTTATGATTATACATTTATTTTCTCTTATTTTTAATGTGTATGTTTGAGAGAGTAATGTAAATAAGAATTACAATGTACACACCAGTTAATCTAACAGATAATCCTACGTTGTAGTTCTATCTTGTTGGGGTACAGTCCATGGCTGCAGGCCACCTGTTGATGAACAATTTTGCTAGCCATCTTAGCCAGTACATGCCTTTTAATGCGTTATGTGGATGCAGAAATAGACATTGTACATTTTTGTATTTTAAATCTTTGTGACTATCATCAAGAGTCAAAATTGTTCAGCTAAAAACTAAACGGAGCAGAGCAGTAGGTGCTACTTTGTATTGTGTATGTTAAAAATTTTATTTCAGAAATATAATTGGTGCTGTATACCACTGTGCCACTGTCTACATGAGGAACCCTAGGCCGATGGCATAACTTCTTATAATCTTGTACCCTACAAAACTACTGAGGGTCTGATCAGGGTTTATAGAGCAGATTTATTCAACGGCGCCATCTATTGGTGTTCATTCTGTAGTGCCATTGGTGAGTATATGATTTCTGGGGCTCGTTGACTAAAAATGCAGTCTGACGTCCACAAGAGTATATTTTCATGTGGATTTGATAGATAATGGCTGGACTAACGAAGAATCACCAGATATTACAGACATACCAACCTGCAAAAACTCATTTCAGGGAGGTTTCCCCCTCGATACTGTCTCGTGTGCACGCCCTTGTTTACTTGCTCTAGTTTCCGGGATATTTTTTTCAATTAGGCCATCGATATGCGGGAGACTCCCGGATCTTCTGGGAGACTTGTTATGTCTGATAGTATGAGGGAAATTGAATGGGACACACTGTACGCCGCCTGTGTGCTGGGCAGGTGTTTCTATATGCATAAACTTGTAGTGAATAACTGCGTAGTTGTGAATGCACCCACAACAACTGGTCATTCAACAAAATACTACTGAATTTGGCAAATGTGGCCTGAAAGCTGGTAGGGACAGTCTGTAGTGTTCACATGTATAGATTGTTGATCAGATTTGTCGGTGACTAAAGACAGTGTTAAAAAATTGCGATGAAGTTAGTTTCATTTAGGATATTCAACAGACATCACATCATTTTTCCACCTAACAAATTTCTTCACCAGCTAAACCACAATCATTTATTCACCAATAAGATGGCTTCACACTTTTAAGCAGCTTTTAACCAGCTTCAAAAAGAGACTAAAAACAGCCTTATTTATCAAATCCTTCAATTAGTATTGTTTTATCTGTTTATCTCATGCACTTTATTTTTTATTCTCATTTATTATTTTTCATTATATTGTTCTTATATTTAACTTTTATACTTCTCTTGCCTTTTATTTTTCTTGCCTTTTATTTTAACGCCCATCTATGTAAAGCACATTGAATGACCGTCGTGTATGATAATGTGCTATATAAATAAACTTGCCTTGCGCAGACTAATTTACTGTAATACACTATTTTTCTGACTGAACCAATTGGTAAACCACTGAGACTTCAGCTCATTCAGATGAACCAGAACTAATACAAGCCTCACTTTGGCTTTTAACGAGCTATGACTTTCTTGAGGCCTGAGGGAACGGGTGAAGAAATGGTCAAGAAACATATGACATGAACAGATGAACGAGCAGCTTGTGTATAAATGAGATATAATGAGTAACTGCATTCCAGTAAGTGAGTTAAGTACTACAGTAGCTGAGGAAAAATATTCCAGTGAAATATTGCAGTAACTGAGGCTGAAGTATTCCTGTAAATGAGGGAAATATTCCAATAACTGAGGGAAATATTGTAGTACTAGGGGAAATATTCCAGTAACCAAGAAACATATTCCTGTAAATGAGGTAAATATTACAGTAACTGAAGAAAGTATTCTAATAACTGCGGGAAAACAATGAATGGAGGAGGTAAATGAGCTCCCAGTGTATAAATGAGACACAGATGAGTAACTGGATTCCAACAAATGAGGACATTATTCTCGTAACCTAGAGGGATATTCCAGTAACACTCCACAAGACGTGCCATTCGGAGATGGTCCAACTTAGTCGTCTAGCCATCACAATAAGGCCCTTGTCAAAGTGGCACAGATCCTTTTTTATGAGCTACAACAAGAGGACAATTACAAGACCTTTCAAGTCTTTCTCTCTCTTGCTCACACAAGTGAATGAGCAGCGGTGGCCTAGTGGTTAGGACCTTGCCCTTGTGAACAGGTTGCAGGTTCAAGTCCCAGCCCGGGCACCGCTGAGGTACTCTTGAGCAAGGAACTGTCCCGTACGATGCTCCCCAGTTGCTGTTAATATGTGCCTGCTGCTCCATAGGTGCGCATGTGATGGGTTAAATGCAGAGGTTACATTTCGTTGTGGTACTTTGTGACTGAGTGTGTTCACAATGACAAAAAAAACAGTCATCCGTTTTCTCACCCCTGCCCATGAGGTTTAATTCCACTCTCAAGAACACTTCTGCAAATCTCCCTTTGAAAGAAAAGAATCCAGCATTTCTGTTGCTAGGAAAGGCCGAAAACAGTGCGAAAAACAGCAGAAGTCTATAAACTGCATAAATCACTGTAAAGAGAGTGTGAATTCAAAGGACACGTCTTGAAAACAACCCAAAATGTGAAATTACAAACTAGTCTTTACAAGAGTGTAGTTCTCAACCTTCTACAGTGTGTGGGAACATTAACTTACCCCTAATATACACATAACAGAGTTGATTTCCCCCTGTTCACTGTATACATACCATTTTAATGTGCGTAACAATTCAGAATAATTCATTCTTCTCTGTATTTTTGACTTGTGGTTGAGATCTGTTGCTGGTACCGACTTCAGGAGGTACGAAATTACTATATATATATATCACAAGAATCCATACAGTAGGCTAGTCAAGGGCTGCAAATCAAACAGTGCATTTTCATAGCGACCATACTGCTCTAAAAGCACATTTAATGGTGGTGTATTTGCTGGTTAATGTGACCGTAATAATATTGGGACATGTCCAACCTCAGCTAGCATGCTAGTTGTCTTGGCTCGGTCGCATACCATAAATGCAGATTGCAAAGTACTACATTTTTAAAATACTACATCTTGCGGAAGGTAAACACCAAGCGAATGCAGTTTACGTAGATTTAGCTTCCAATAAAGGCATGTATTAAAGAAAGATTGAATTAGAAATGTATATGTTAAAACAACATGGCGGCTACATCAAGGCTACCGAAACACGTCCGATTTTCATGGCTTAGCGGTTGTGATGACGCAGGTGATTCTGGATGGCAACGTACATTCAATTCTAAAAATAAGACTTAAGACAAAATCTTTCCCTTAATAACGAGCAAAGCTTTGTATCACGGATATTTTAAGGCTTTATTCAACACAATCTCAACAAAAATAGAGGCTAGTTTACTCACTATTTTAGAAAACTGCTGTGACCGGAGCCTTGAGATTTCATCTCGGCTCACATTGGTAGTTTGGGAACTTCGTTTGTACCTGTCTGTCTGCACTGTCCTCCAGTGTTTGCACATCTTTGCACACACTGCACTGACACTGACTATGTTGTTAGTCGTGTAGTGTTTGTGGTCCTTAGCACTGCAGCCCTGGAGGGAACGCGGGTTCGTTTCACTGTGTACTATGTGAACTGTATATGGTCGAAATGACAATAAATGCCAACGACTTGACTTGAAAGTGCAGTGTAGAGCCTACAATAATATGACCTTTGCCCTGGAACAACACTCGACTGTACCGTGCACATGGGAACAGTGATCTACAGAAAGCAGGTGAAGTTTACCCAGAAAATCGCTAGATGACGACACGCTAACGTGCATAATAATTACGGACATGGTGTGTTGTAGGCTCAAGGCTAATCTGGAATATGGACAACAGAGTACAGAGAGTCGCTACATTTGTCGGTAGGTGCTCTTTGGAAAAACAAGGGGGTCTGAAAAGTCGTTAGACAACACTGCATGGGGAAAGTAAAGGAAAAGGTTCACACATTTAATTCAAAGCCTCTTTCATGGAGCCACAAACCATCTTTATTCCGGACTTTCCAAATTCAAGGACTCTTGAGACGAACATCTACAACGCCATTGGAAAAGCTACAACAAAAGCATCCAAGGTTTCCATACTACAAAATACAGTTTACCCTGACTCGGTGCCTGACTCCGTGAGACGCTAATGGAAAGCAACGTGGTTTAACAGTAGTCAGTGATGAACGTTAACCTGGATTGAGAGAAGAGGGGAGCGATGTTAAAGTAACTCTGTCTTGTTTAGACTAAAACGTTCAAGTGTATAATTAGCACCTGAACAATTAGCTCAAGCTGCATAATTATATTTTTTGCACGTTTTTAAAAGGAAAATGCTGATGCTACTGCTCCTGAGCTGATCCAGTGTCCATATGGAGGAAGTAGCCTATTCTGCTAATGCACCAAATGGAAAACCAACAAAGAACTGAAAAAAATAAACTTTAAATATTTTCTTTAGATTTTAAATTCGGTTTTGTTAAATTTTGTTCTTTTATTGGTTCAAGTTGTCTGTTTTTATGCAACTAGTCAATAGGTTGGCTGGTATTTTTTATTATTATTATTATTATTATTTAGCCTACAGTCAGGATGCCTAAAATAAAAAATAACACTTTGTAAGATTAAAAAAACTTCCCTTAAAACAAAAAAAGTTTGTGCATAAACCTATTTGTCCCTTCCATTCGTTGCCTTCCTCTATGCTTAGTCCCCATCTTCTATTCTATAAGTAGATCTCCTTAATATAATCATATCTTAGTTAAACAATGCGTAATCTTTTAGACTGCAATCTTAATCCTGATGCTTGTAAATATCAGTATTTATAAAACACAAAAATCACGGACCCCGTATGACAAACAAACCTGTACTAATTTAAAACTGTCTCTTTACCTTCTGTCATCTCTGTACAAGACCAATACAAGATACAGATACAACCTATATACATTAATAACAAGGTTTTCCTTGTAGACATGTAATCTAGTAGTCAGAGAACATGGATGCCAGCACACGGTCTTCATCCAAAGTCCTAGGCCTGAGCTTGATCAGTAAGTGCCAGTAGGCAGAGTCCCAGGCAGAAGTCAACAGCTGCTGTTCTTGAACTCCCCATTCTCAGTGATGGAGAGTTTGGTGGGGTTGGTGGGCGAAAGTCCGTTGCGGAGGTTGTGCATGCTGTAGCGATCTTTGACCTGGGTGAGTGCGCTCATGAGCCGCGCGTTAGCTGCGTCCAGGGAGCTGATCCGCTTCTCCTGCAACACAAACACACACACAGAAAAAAAACACTTGACTAATTAGCATATATTTCCACAATTTATTAATGCAGTGCTTCCCAAACCGGCATCCGGACTCCGGTCATGCTCACTTCAGTGTTCCCTTTAATCTCAAACTAACAGACTAGTAGATCTATCATTACTTTGTCCACAAATGTGGTTTTTTTTCAGGAATCAACTGTTGCTCGGTCAGGCAAACGGCAATGACTTCTGGCAAATATTCCATTGAACCTAAAGGGATCCAATGCTCAAAAGAAGAGGAAGACGCATCAAGACTTCAGTCCTGGCTCCCCAGTGGTGGAATGAATGTCCACCTGCCATCAGAACTATGAAGTCCCTCACTGTCTTCAAATGACGATTCAAAACGGGAACTAGGAAGCGAACCAGCCTCTATTTATTGTTTGCTCTGTTTTCTGGGCTTACAGGGTTGTCAGGGTTTGTGATGGTGTAACTCAGCGAGTAGTATCGAAGTCGAACGTCAGCTGTTGATGGGTTTAGCTTTACAGACAGAAGAACAGACCTGGACCACACAGCACAGTTGTTCGTCGCTCTGGATAAGAGCGTCTGCTAAATGCTGTCGAGGTAAATGTTCTAATGTAAAATGCTATGCGTCAGAGCTAAACTAATTACAACATAAGGGAAAATATGACATTCAACACTGCAATAATTCTTCCAATCTGTATTAATCATGTCATGGCTTATAATCTACTATCCTGGTTTGTTTAAAAAAAAAAGTATTATTCAGTAAAATGAATGAATTATTCATAAACACACCTGCAAAACAAACTTGAAATACCATGAAAATGGACAATAACCAGTATTTCACCATATCAGTGGTGTTTTCACTAGTACTTTAAATGGTTTTACAGAGCAGCTCTTTGGACTGTTTTTCGACACCATGACTCCCTTCCTGTTGAAGGTTTTTAGAAGTGCAAACGAAGAACGTGGTATCGCAATAGACGCCAATGGCGTTACTGATCAGAGGAATCAACACAGATGAACATAAGCCCATTAAACCCTTCCGAAACTGAAGTAAGAATGTTTAAGCATAGAAATCACTTTGGGCGTTCTATTCCAGGACCAAGATTGGAAGCAACTGGATTAACATGTATCTGGAAAAATAAGAAATAAGCTAAAGAATGGCCGTCTGGGATTATGGGGACTATTGCTCTTTTGTACATTCATGCACTCAATAAGAGAACCGTCCTTTAAAAGTGCATAGGAAGAACGTGAATCTCCAAGAATCTCTGGAGCCCATGATTCTGATGGATTGGCCAATTTGTTACTGGAACTGGCTCAAATTCTCATTCCTATTAAAACCACCTGCCTAATATTGTGCTGATCCCCCGCCGCCAAAAAAAACAGCTTTCAAATCAGTCCACTTTTACATTTTTGTGCTCTAATACCTGTTCTCCAGAACTGGACCAGGCACACTAGCCTTGCTCTCCCCATGTGCATTAATGTCGACATTTCACCAGTTGTGTTTCCTTAAACCATTTTGTTAGGCGCTAACCACAGCATACCAGGAACAACACCCAAATTTTAGAGATGCTCTGACCCAGTCGACTGCCCATCACAATCTTTCCTTTGTCCGAGTCGTTCTGATGCTTACATTTTTCCTGCTTCCAAAGTGTCAACTTCAAGAACTGACTGTTCGTCTGCTGACTAATAGGTCACACCCCTTCACAGGGTATAACTGTAATGATAATGTAATGATAAATTAATGATAAATAATTCGTTATTAATGTCTACTGATCAGCCATATCATTAAAAACAGTGACCGTGCAGAGATTCTTCCAAACTGTTTCACTGTGTTTTGTTGAATGGGATTTTTGCCAGTTTTCAGTAATGCTTGTCTACCCTCCAACAGTTTCATTACAACAATTTAAGCCAGGTCTAAACACAGATGAACATAAGCCCATTAAACTCTTCCAAAGCTGAAGTGGGAATGTTTGAGAATAGAAATCACTAAAATTATTTGGGTGTTCTATTCCAGGACCATGACTGGAAGCAACTGGATTAACATATATCAGAAAATAAAAGAAATAAGCTAAAGAATGGCCGTCTGGGAGTATGGGGGCTATTGCTCTTTTGTACATTCATGCACTCAATAAGAGAACCGTCCTTTAGAAGTGCATAAAGCAGGAGGCCTGACTAGAGCTGGGCAATATGAGGATATTTATCGTTATTGTGATAAACTGCAGTCACGATATGCTTTTCTGAGCATATCGATATCGTTAGCACTTAAACACTGTCAAGCATCATTAGTCTTAGGTAAACATAATGTACTTTCTTGGTGAAAAACACTACTAAATACAAATTATTTGTACTCATACCTTGTTTGTTTTTGTTTTTTTTTAGAAAATATGGAACTGTCGGCTCTTTTTCCTTTGTTCCATCTTCCATATCGTCACATATGGGAAGTTTCTCAAAATATGGTAAAGATATATTTTCGCCATATCGCCCACCCCTACGCCTGACTATCATCCAGAATAACTTCATTGGCTGTGGAGTAATAGACAGTAAAACATTTTATACATAAAAAAAGGTAGGAGGCAAGGGATCACTATAGGCCAGTGGCTGGATGCAGATTTGGGGCTGAGGCTTCAGACAAATGGGCTAAGTGTAGGGCAGGATGGGGGGGGGGGGGAGAGACAAAAGGGAAGATGGAAAAACAGCCAAAGCTCAAGCTGTACATTACAGCAAGTGAATCTGCCAAGAGCACCCTTCACCAACACACATATCTCAACACCTCGGGTCTTCCATCTTCTCATTTCAACAGTTTCAACATTCCAAAAGTTTTTCGCTTGTTTGTTTCTTCTTGCCCCTACATCACGTAGGGCAGCGGTGACCTACGTGGTTAGGACTGCACTTGGGACCTGAAGGTCACAGGTTCAAGTCCTGGCCCGGGCACTGCTGAGGTATCCTGTCGTGGCGCTTGAGCGTGTTCAAATAGTCAAATTAGATAAAAGATTAGACTACATTTCCCTCCGTACGACCATCAGACTGTTCATTTGTATGGTGGTTAGCAATCAGCTAAGTCATTTTCAAGCGTGGTATTTCAGTAAAACAAATGTACGTCACTTTTCTAAACTGAAAATCTGATCTAGCGAACCAGTTTCAGCAGCTACGTGAAGTACTTCGAGGTAATTAACTAGGATTACACAGTAGCAGTGTAGAGGGACGGTAACTTGCTCAAGGGAACCTCCTTGGTTTATGGGCCACCACTTGAACCTGTGACCTTCTGTTCACAAGGGCAAGGATGTAACCACTAGGCCACCATCCCATATATGCCTGTTGTCTGTAGTCGTATATTGCCTTTTATGTTTTTTTATCCTATCGTATTGTTCTGTACAGTGTTATATACACTACCAGAAAGTCTCACTTGAGTAGAAGTACAGATACTTGACCAAAACGTGACTTTGGTAGAAGTTCAGGTCACCGACTAGAAAGCCAAAAAGCCGTAAAGTATCTAGTATTGACTGTACTCAAGTATAACAAGTCATCTATAGCTACATGTGCCCAAGTAATGAGCGTAAAGGCCCATATTAATTAAAAAAGCAGTAAAATGTTGAATATTATGTAGTTTATGTGGCTTATCTGGCGCCTCAAAACATGGAGCCTACATCCCTCTTCATCAACAAGGCCTTCAAAGCCTGAAGAACTTACACAACACCAACCATTCAACGCTCCCTCCCTCTCTTTAGTTCCTCTTCACCTTCTTTCCTTCCTCTGATAAGAGTAATGGGCACCGACCTAAAGCTCCCAGCGTGAGTAAGAATCGCGTGCTAGTAGTTCATTAGATCAGAACAGGTCTTCAGCTTTGACAGACGCCCCCAAATCAACCTTAAGTACAGTAGTAAAGTATTTATACTTTGTTGCTATACAACACTGTTTATGTATGTGTATAGTTTTGTACCATATAGCACTGACCCTATCCTATCTGTGCCTTGTCTTACATACTAGTACAAGATTACTATGTCCACAAAATTCCTCCTATGTGCAAACATCCTTGGCCAATCAAGCGGATTCCGATTTCCTGAAGTGAGCTAGCTACTTAGCCGGATAACTTCACAAACATAAAACCTACGGAACATTGTAGCACTGTAGTGATGCGAGCAGCCAAAGTAAGAAACACTGATCGCACATTAAGGGGTTGGAATGATTAACGATGTAACTTCTCTACAGTATCTCAGTGAACTGTTTTAGAAGAGTCTGCCCATCTGGCCAATGACGACAGGCTCATGTTGTATTGATGCTAACTCAGTGTCTGAGATCACTAGTAAGATAGCATTACCAAGTAGCTTAGCATGTTCAGAGGATGCTAATGTGGTATTATCGAATGAATGGCCGACTGTTCGACTCACCCTGTTACACTCCTGACCATATACAGTAACAATCAGTTTATAAAGATCAAACACCGAGCGAAAAGCGAGAAAGCTCAGCAAGGTCGTAGCTAGGTATGGGTGTTGTGTTGGGTGGCGCACACCAAAGCCTAGCTGGCCATCAGCGAGGGGCGGAGTGCACTGCTTGTACTTGCCTGCTCGTACAGCTCCTTTAGACACCTGCAGTTAAGCGGGACACAGCAACAACAAGCCAGTGAGCAGCCTCTCTGCTTCTACACAGTGCCCCCCCCCCCTCCCCTCCAGAGACACCAAGCCCAGAACTCGGCACATTGCCAGTGCCTTCACTGTAAAAATCCATGGATGATTTTTTTTTTTCCACTTACACAGAATTTTGTAGAATTTAAACGATTGCTACATGAGTGCAGGGTTTGTACTTGTCTAGCCTCAACTGTACAAGTTTTCTACCTGTGCATAGAGCTGGGCAATATGATGATATTTATCGTTATTGTGAAAAACTGAGGTCGCAATGTGATTTTCTGAGCATATCGGTATCGTTAGGACTAAAGGGGAAACATTAGTCTTGTTTAACCCTTAAATGGTCAACACGAAAAAAAGCAATGAAAATTATTTGTATTTTATATTAATTTGGGGGCAATAAATACAATAATCTCTACTTTTTTTACTTAAACAACCCCACATCTATCAAAGACCAAAAAGCAAAAATTCTTGAATTCTCTTAAAATGTCTGTGAGAGATCCAGAACATTTTGTCACATTTTTTTGCCAACTCACCTAAACCAAGTGGTAGAGATGGAACAATGAGGTTGAGTAAAGTTCAGTGGATGTTTCAGTTAGATACAGAGACCGAATAACTGACCAGAACTAAAGGGCTAAGTAAACAGATTGTACTGTGGCGTGAAAAACACTGAATACAAATTATTTGAACCCATACTTCCATTTTTTGGAAAAAAAATCTAGCACTGCTGATCTTTTTCCTTTGTTCCATCTTAATACATATCTTGACATATCGGGGGGGGAAATGTCTCAAAATATCGTGATGAGATGCCCATATCGCCCACCCCTACCTGTGCATCAATAATCTTCTGCTTGGCATCTATGACTGCCTGCATCTCTGCGTGGTCTCTCTTCAGCTCCTCCTCCACTGCCATTAACCTGATGTGTATAAGGAAAGGACACATTAATATTGCAAAAAATCTACATGACATTCGTAATTACTTTTCAGGTCTTAAAATAAAAACCAGACCAGACCGTGACTGTACTTCACGAATTAGAAATTATGAAAAGAGATATTGTCGTCTTGCCAACACACCTGCAGATGATGCTTTTCATCTGGCTGTCCTTCTCCTCCTGCTGTCTGCGCAGGCGCTCCTCGCTGTCCTCCAGACGAGCTTTGTACTCCAGCAGGAGCCGCTGCATCTGCTGTTCCTGAGCCAGGAGCCTCCGCTCGTACTCCTCCAGCCGACGACTGGACACATGCAGACGCTCCTTCAGCTTGGAGATCTCCTGCTCATACTGCGGAGAGAGGAGACAGTAGTAAAACTTAATGGTGAAAGCAGGTAGGTCTGGCTGCTGCGTATGATTCACCAAACCTAGAAGCTATCGCCGGGTGTACCTTCTCCACAGGTTTGCTCTCCTCTCTACTCTGACCATCCTCTTCCTCGTTCTCCTCATACTGGCTGTTATTCAGCACCCACGCCGCGGTCCTCTCCACTGGAGACATGGTGACCGATTCGACAGGAGACTGCACCTGCTTCGTGTGCACACACAGACGAGTAGAGAATCTGATTAGGTCTGACCTCACGTCGGTCTGCTCACGCCAAACACCTTCTTAAATCAGTGAGATCACAAATGTAAGAGGGAATTTTATGATCCACCAGAGGGCGCTGAAGATCCTGGGATCTGATCACCGGGGGTGTCCAGCGCCGGTCCTGGAGGGCCGCGGTGCAGCACAGTTCGGGGATTTCCCTGCTCGAACAAACCTGATCCAACTTACCTGGCAGGTGCCAGGTTTGGTGAGTGGGTTTGTGGAGGGGAAGTATTAAGTAGTGCTGAACACCGGCCCTCCAGGACCAGAATTTGACACCCCTGAAAGTCCTTAAGGAACATCTCTGGAAATAAGGAAAAGCCGTCATTGTGGTAAAAACATCATGTAGTTTGATCATCTGTCAATGGGCAGTGGAGGCCTAGTGGTTAGGACACTGCCTTTGAGACCTGAAGGTCACAGGTTCGAGTCCCGGCCCGGGCACCTTGAGCAAGGTACCGTCCCGCTACACTGCTCCCCGGGCGCTGCTGGTAGCTGCCCGCTGCTCTACGTGTGCACGTGTGATGGGTTAAATGCAGAGGCCACATTTCGTTGTGGTGCTTGAGTGTGTTCACAATGACAAATAGCCACTTTCACTTCACTATGTGCTGTTAGGGGTGCAATGGCCCTTAAACATCTGAAACAAAAAAACTTTACTCATCTTGGCCTGAAATCTTTAATATTTTATTTTTGCCGTTTGAATTCATCTTTTTCCATTGAGAATAAATAAATAAATAAAAAGCCACTGGTCATTTATAATGCAGGCATATTTGATGACCAATGGACCAACAGACAGGTTGCAAATCACACCTCTTTCAAAGAGCAAGTACCTGTTTGTTTGGGCGTCCATTGGGCGCAGGACTGTCTCTGGAGCATGTCGACTGCTGTCTGGAGCATGCTCCGCTCTGCTGTTGGGACTCAGTGTTGACGCTGCTGTTACTGCGTATAGAAGCGCTGTGAGGCAGAGACCTGGGGGGGCGCTGCCCTCCGTTCCCTGCCGATTGGCACTGACTCTGCTGCTCCACTTTGACAATGTGTGCAGTGCCAGCACTCCGCTGTCTGACCTCCGCCACGGCTTGGGCTCCTGATGGCCAGCGGTGGGGCCCACTGGGCCCTGGCAGTATTTCCACCTCACTTTGTAGACCTCTGCGGCCCGGTTCCTCCTCATCCAGGCTGCTGGAGACCGAGTGGAGGTGGTTTTTGGGTGTGGGGCCGCGGCTGCCAGAGGCTCCGGGGCTGGCGCTGCGCGAGCTATTCGTGGTGCTGAGATTTTCAGAGCTAGAGTCAGGCTGCAGGGACCCAGCAGAGCGTGCCTGTCCTGCATGCAGGTTGCTCAGATGGTAGACGGGGTTCTGGAATGAGAGCGGCTGCAGACTGCGCTGCTGGCTCAGCGATGGATGCAGGGGCCGGCGTACCTGAGGTGCACTCTGAGGCAAGTTGTCCCTTGGTGCGACTGCTATTTTGGGTTCACGAGGCAGCTGCTGTTGTTGGGCATGCTGAGGGTAGGGAGATGGGGGCGGTAGAGGTCCAATGGAGGCTTGGGAGCCCACCCTACCTAACCTTGGTGGGGCTTCGTGGAGAGGAAGGGGCCCTGTAGGGCCCTGGAGAAGGTGCGAGTCCTGCAGATCCATGAGGGAGACGCTGCGGCCATTGGGGAGAGGGCCGTCTTGTTCCTCCTTGTCGGAGAAGCTCATGCTGTGCAGGGTGGGCTGTTGACCCAGTAAGGGGTGCTTGATTCGTGCAAAAGGCTCCATGTGGTCCTGGACTGAAGATTTGATGCTTTGGATTTCACTGCAAGGCAGAAACGACAAGACGCATGGAATATAACATTGAAGGGACACAAAACCGTGCCTATGGATGGGCAATGCCTTTTCGTTCATTTGTACCAGTATTATCATTAGGCTAGTCACTATTGATTGTTTTCGTATCAAGTCATCCAGCAATAATTTTGACAATCCTTCATACACAATGATATACGCACTGCACTTTATTTTACTGGAATATACGTTGTAATAAATGCTATACTGCCTTAAAAATATAAGCAAAAGTGCATTCATGACATCCTGTGAGTGTAGGCTTCCTCGTTCAGGAAGCTACTTGTTCGAGATGCTAACTTGATGCTAACTGACAAAAAATGTTAAAATAGCTGCGCTGCATGCGTCATGACCAGTGAATACAGTGTTAAACATTCAAATTGCAATGTAAACTCTAGCGGATTCATATTTTCTCGTCAAATAATCAGTTTTAATGTACTTTCTGTGACGTTTATCCCCTCAGACTGTTCACGTCCCAACACGCCGTGGGTATGAGCCAGGCTTCATTAGCTTGCTTATCTCCTTACTGGCACTCGTGAGCGAGATCACATCTCTCCTGTTCTGGCCTCCCATTCGCATGAGAATTGATTTAAGAGTTTGTCGTTGGTCCTTAAGGCCCAACATGGACTGGCCCCACCGTTTTAAAACCTTACGCTCGTTCCAGCTCATTCCAGTCCCTCCCTACTGGTTCCAAGATCATGATACAAGAATATTGGGACGGAGCATTTTCGGTTATAGCCCCCAGGCTGTGCAGCGCTCTGCCTCTCCACATCCACTATCTGTTTGTAAAAACACAGCTTAAAACGCTCTTATATGCCCTGGTTTTAAATCAGCAATGGGATCGTTTACTGTACTGTCTAGATTTTTTTGCCTTCGTCGTGCGCTTATTATAACGGTTTTATTAATTTACTATTATTTAATTATTTTACTTCCTTTGTTGCTCAAAAATGTCAAGCACTTTGGTCAACCTTGGTTCTTCTGAGATGTGCTCGGTAAATAAATTTGGCATGGTATATTTCTCCTCTGTGCAGTATTTTTCAGACATATATAGGTTTATATAGACACATTCCATACACACACATACTGTTTTTTTTTTTTTTTAATCTAATTGTGTAGCTTTTTTTAATCCATTGCTTTGCCGCGTTATGCTTCTCTTGCTCTTGTATTGCCGTAGCAACTCAAGTTTCCCACTCGTGGGACTAATAGAGGTTTATCTTCTCATCTTATAGGCCTTTCATGAATTTTTCATGAAAAGCGATGCCTTTATATTCAATGGGCCCATATAAATATAAAGGCATCGCTTTTCATGAAAAAAACTCGTCTCAAAGCCGCCCTACGCTTCGAACGCGCTTGCCGTCTTCGCTCGGCGCGCCTACCTGTCCGCCGGGTCTTCGAATATTCTCTGCAGTCCCGAGGAGACGCTGCTGCTTATGTTGTGCGCGGAGCTGTGGTCCTGGAAGCGCCTCAGCTGCTGCTGGATGGGAGTGGGGCTGGAGAGCGAGTGCGTGATGTCGCCGAGAATGCGCGGCAGGGGTCCCAGTTTGGCCACCGTCGCCTGCAGGAAGGAATTGTCACCCTGGGGTTTGGTGCGTTCACACGGAGGCCCGAATGGTTTGGAGGGGGGGGGGCAGGTGGTGGCGAAGAGGTTTTGGTGGGTTGGCATGAAAGGCACCATAATGCATTGGTGGTGGGGACAGCGTAACCAAGGAGAGGGGAGGAAAAAAAAAAAAAAAAAAAAAAAAAGGTGGGAAAAAGAAAACGGCCAGTAGCAA
>JBBPDA010110688.1:0-30000 GCA_037974385.1 Arnoldichthys spilopterus
TCTCTCTCTCTCTCTCTCGCTCTCTCTTTCTCTCTCGCTCTTTCTCTCTCTCTCTCTCTCTCTCTCTCTCTCTCTCTCTCTCTCTCTCTCTCTCACTCTTTTTCTCTCTGTCTTACACTATTACTCTCTCTCTCACTCTTTCTCTCTCTCTCTCTCTCTCTCTCTTTCTCTCACTCTTTCTCTCTCTCTCTCTCTCTCTCTCTCTCACTCACTCTCACTCTCACTCCCTGTCTCTCTCTCTCTCTCTCTCTCTCTCTCTCTCACAGCTTAAATCTGATGCTTTTTAAGCTTGCTCACATCAATTGCAGCTGCACTTATTTTCCTCCCTGGGAAAGCACCAAACCGATGATAGCTTTTCGGATAATCATGATGGCACCGTCCAAAATATGAATCCCTAAGCTTGAGTAATCTGGACCCCGGCCAGAGAAGCAGAGCTCACCGCAGGCCAAGCATCGATTTTAATGACCAGCTACTCACACAAGTCCCCAAAGCATTGGTATCAATTACTGTATAAAGTGTAAATTGTGTAAAAAAAACTAAGTAAAACACCACCAGAAATTACTTCTGCAGCAGACACATGTTCCAGCGCTGCTACTACAGACACCTCTCAAAGCTTAGATCCTGCCTTATCAAACCTGCTGTTCTGTGAACTGTAGTTCAGGCTGCAGTCGTTCAGTGGCAGCTATATGTCAGTTTAAATGCTGAAGTGATGGTAAATGGGCTACGTGGCTTAAAATGCTAATACAATATTTATCAAGTCACAGTACCTTTTTAAAATTTGGAAAGAAGAAAAATTCTACATGGAAAATGAAACATTTCCAGCGTATTTGTGTTTTTTGGTTTTTTTTTAGATTTTGAGCAGTAGGATTCTAGCTACTGAGTGCTGACTGGATGACAAGCTAAACAGCTCACTGACTTAAAAAAAATCATTTTAAATACCTTTAAATAATGTGAAATATTTTATGCTGTTTGGTACAAACTCTCATTTAAATAATCACACATAAAGTTTTGTTATCTGTAGTATATTTAAAAATTATTTTCAGCAGTAAAACAATCCTGCTATTGCACTCTGAGCACTCCCAGTTCCTGGGAGGGGCACAAGTTAAAAGAACGGAGGCCTGACAAATGCATGTGAAATGAACATATGACTTTTTGATTCATGCAAGCATTTGATTAAACCAGTGTTAAACAGATAAAATATAAGCCACAAATATTTGATGAGATGGAAGGTGATGAAAACGAAAGTCAACGCAGTAGATTATTCAATGATTTCTTTGCCTTTTGAGACAGTTTTGGCTTCTTGCATCATTAAAGTTTAACGTCAGCCGTCTTCCTCACTTGCCTCCATGAATCGCAGTGAGCCAGACTGTCCGAGCCTCTGAGATGGTTTGTGTTCAAGCATAATTGATGCATGAACAGCAAAAGTCATACAAAAAAAGAACGATTTGAATCAAACCGTGCGATAAAACCACTTTAAATTTTTAATTCACATTCATCACATTTCATTCTTATCCTCGTAACTAGACCGCCTCGGTGAGAAATGCTAAACCATGACTCATATTTCATCAAATTAACACAATTTATATTCAGATAACAGCATCCTGATGCGAAATTCGTCTGCGATTTTAACTCCTCTTTCTTTATTTTTTCTATACCCACTCCTTGTTCCTCAGCTCTCTAAAGCATGAGGAAAAAGGAAAAGAGAGACCAGACTGAGGAGCGTTGCCTGACCTGAGCTTTGTCCTGCCACCCGAAATGCCATTTGCCCTGTTTACTGCACTGAGTGTCCTCTCTCGTGTGTAGTCAGGATTAAAACAAATCTCACACTCACACACATACATCTTAATATGGGGGAGAGGGGTAGATTACCATGGCAACTAAAAAAAACACAGATCAGATTTAGAGGCTTGTGGCAGCTCAGAAAAAGGAGACAAGCAAATTTCAGGCTTCCGTCTTCAGCAATATAATAAGCATTTTGTTCAAATTCCGGGCATAATTAAATGGTTAAGGAAAACAGCCATTCAGAGAAGTTTGGTGTGAATCGCTCCGTTCTGCTCAGTCCAACCCGTTCACAGTGGCGGTGATAGGAACCAGGCATCTGAAGAATTGAATGCCTCTAAAAGCTCCCCCATGAAAGTTATTGCATGAAATACTTATGAATACACAGCCTCACGCCTGAGACATTGCTTTATGAAGGTTTTTGCCTGAAACACATTTTTAATCCATTCCCAGTGAAGGGGCACGTGCAGGATGGGATAAGGCAAAATAAACATATTTTTTTCCCTTTTACCACTATTTTACCATCAACAACATTACGTTTAAAAAGTTAGAGGCCATCTGTAGGTTTACTGGTGGTCTTGGATGGTAAATAAATTTGCTATATTTGTGTTTTGAAATTTTGACCCCCTCGAACTCTATTTAGACCATGTAACGCAAAGCTGAAAGCGCAAGACACAACTAATAATTTTGGTCCATTTTGGTATCTTGATAGAAAAAAAACTAACTTGCAATAAACCAAACAGAATGGGGATTCACCTCACCTTTAAAAGACAGTGGCACATAGGCTAGGGAGCATTGCTATTATTATTATATATATTATTATTATATATTATTAATATTATATATATTACCTGGCAAACCAGACCAGTTTTCGGCTGAGGAAACAGGCTTCCTCACGTGCGAAGTGAAAATGCGTGGCCATGTCATTCATAGGAGCAGCACTGTTCCATCTAAGACTTTCAAGAGCCACTAGTGTCCTTCGAACATGTACATGTGCACATGCATGTTACTAAAATGTGTCACTTAAATATGGTTAATAATACACCACTGACTAAAAACAGTGATTTAGTTTTGGGCAGTGGAGGCCTAGTGGTTAAGGCATTGCTCTTAGGAACTGAAGGTCAAAGGTTGAAGTCCTGGCTCAGGCACCACTCAGGTTCCCTTGAGCAAGATACTGTCCCACTACACTGCTCCCCAGGCGCTGTTGGTAGCTGCCCGCTGCTCCACGTGTGCACGAGTGATGGGTTAAATGCAGAGGTCACATTTCGTTGTGGTGCATCAGTGTGTTGACAATGACAAATAGTCACTTTACATGGTTTTTGTTGGTCAAAAGCACAATGTCATTTCAATGGTTTGGACAGTTCCACTACTCCGCACCACTAGCGGGAAATGCACAAAACCATTTGTTACTTTGAAAACGTGCATGCTTGGCATAAAATACAGGAACGTGCCAGTGTTAAACTAGCAAAAACACTTTGTGTCAAGGTTTCTGCTGGTGAAAAATAGAACACCTGGTTTAACTGACCACTACTGTAGTCAGTTTCTCTGCAACAAACCCCCATCAAACTGCTCTGAAGAATTATCATTACATCTCTGCCAATGAATCATGCAGACAGTCTGAAAAACTGGTAGAATTCCATTTTCAATGGCAGGAAACAGAAGATAGGTCTTGTGTGCTTATGCAATATTGTAGACTCAAGATTTTTTTACAGGTTTTTTTTGCTGGTTTAATCTACTGTAAAACCCAATAAATCCTTTAAATGTGACAAATTGCTTTATTTGTGAATAATTAAATCACTGAGATGTAAATAAAGTCGTTTAAAGTGTTATTATGTGACAGTGTGGAGAAACTGTAGACTCCGGGTGTTTTTACACCTGAAAGTCAAGACCAAGGTACCAAACCAATGTTCACCTCTGTGGGCTGTGTCTCCCTATACTTCTCTGACACTGGCATGATATTTGTTTTAATTTGCTTTTAAAAGGTTTCAAATTTATCTCGCTGTTACTCTACTAATACTATTATGGCATCCTCTCATCCCCTCAGAAGATAAGCTATATTTCTGCATTTTTATATGTTTAATCAGGTTACCAGACACTTCTATGCTTTACATGCTACATTACTAAATGCATTTCAAATGGCTGTGTTATATTTATGCATGCTGGTTAGTGTGGTAGTATGAAATTTGGGATGGAATCATTATCTTCTCCAGTCCCCATGTGCTACTGCGTCTCATTTTTTCCTCTCTTCCAGCTCTTGTGTAATGTTCAACGCTTCAGTGTCTTGTATTTGGTCCAAATACTCATGATGTCATGCTCCAAATAAAGAGAGAACAATGGCTCAGTTTTGATCCAGACTGAGACCACCTCATTTGTTGGAACTTGGCCCATGGTCCAAGGCATCTTTCACACCTGCTATTTCATTTCAGACCAAACTTAAGAGTCTGAAGGTCCGGCCCAAACAAGGTAGGTGTGAAAGCCCCCATAGATACCACCAAGACTTGTGACTTTGGTGAATGAAACCATCTCCATTCCAGTGTCTTTTATTTGCTACCTAGACCCACAGGCTTGGTGATGCCATCTCTAAAAGTAGCCCAAACTGGGGAACATTTGAGTAAGTACAAAATAGAAAGTGAAAATGCCAAAATACAAAGGTTTATGACAAAACCGATAATAAAAAATATTTATCTATTTTACAGAGATGGCATTTTTTCAGCTAATAACTGTCCACTTTACATGACCATCTTAAAACGTAGACAATCATGTTCCAATTACTCAAACCCCTGACTACTACCACAAAGGAAGAAACACCACAGACAACATGACACCGAAGTGTGAGGGTGTTCTTTTTTAGCATAGGGTGAGACTGAATTTCCCTTCCATAGTCTGAGCTAGTGTTTTCAGTCCCATACTGATGCCAGCCATCAGATTGGTGCCATCTTTAGAGTGTAACAGCCTCTACAGATACAGCCATCAGTATTGTTAGTGCTGATTGGAGACCAGTCTGATGGATTTTGTTATCAGAATCCCATATTGACCAGTGAGGGATATTGATTTTGAGGAATTGAGCCAATTAACCTCCGATTCTCACCATTTCCAGCAGCCAATCCCAGGGCCCTCTATTGATTGGCTTGCTTTTCTTTGCATTCTGCTGCTTCTTGGAACTCCGCTTTGCTGAATTGCACCAGTGATATTAGAGCAAATAATGTTGCAGGAGAAAACGAAAAAAAAAAGGCAATACCAAATATCACACTCAGTTGCATTATGCAAATGAATGAACACATTTGCCATCCCACAATTCCTCTCTGTATTGCTTGCACAGTGCCGGCTCTCTCTTCCTCTCTCTCGGACTGCAGCCAGGGCTAAAAGACTGTTAAGTAATTGGCCCTGGCTCTCTCTCACTCTCCCCGTCATTCATTTGATATGGCTCTTTTTTTATTTCATATTCTGAGCATGGGCTGTCTGGCTGACTTATTGCTCCCTCCACAGCCCTCTGCAGACTGGCTGGGAAAGAGGCTTGCTGTCCAGTTAGAGGTGACTTTTATCTGGAACTGTCTTGGCCCTTGGCATTGCTTGCCACAACTTTCTGTAACCTTTCTTGGCTTCTCGCTCTGTCATTTAGCCCCATAGTGGAGTGACTGACCCCATACTCAGGAAGATGTATTGTTGCTTCAATCAAAGAATGACTCGAGAAGAAATAAAAGAGGTCTAGGCAAGAATAGCTTGAGTCGGAGTAATCAAAATGACAAAAAGAAACGAGTACACACAGGATCTACTACCATAGGAATTGCTATTCTTCTGTTATGGGTTCGGTTTCCTTGCTCTAATAATAAAATCCTAAAGATTGAACGGTGGTTAAAGCGATTGACCAGCTCTCACTAACAGAACAGAATGAAATCAAACTCCAGAAATTGCATTAGCAGCTACATGTGCTAGTCGCTAATGGCCGCAGTGACACTGAGCACAAACTAGACGTTTACTTCATCATGTCATTTGATATTGTGATGTTAAAGTTAATGCATTTTTGATTCCAAGATTCAAGATTCTCCAGTATTACAGGATATATGAGTTGTATGAACAAGAGCAAGATGCTGCAATCATTGAACTGAACCCACTGACTGTATATAAGATATATATGATATACACTCACTGACTGTACATATGATATATATTCACTCATTGACTGTATATGATAAATGATATAGGCACACATCGACTGTATATATGATATAGACACACACTGACTGTATATATGATATAGACACACACTGACTGTATATAAGATATATAATATCGGCACACTGACTGTATATATGATATAGGTACACATCGACTGTATATATGATATAGACACACACTGACTGTATATATGATATATAATATCAGCACACTGACTGTATATATGATATAGGTACACATCGACTGTATATATGATATAGGTACACATCGACTGTATATATGATATAGACACACACTGACTGTATATAAGATATATGATATCAGCACACTGACTGTATATATGATATATAATATCAGCACACTGACTGTATATATGATATAGGTACACATCGACTTTATATATAATATAGGCACACACTGACTGTATATAAGATATATGATATCAGCACACTGACTGTATATATGATATAGACACACATTGACTGTATATAAGATATATGATATTAGCACACTGACTGTATATATGATATAGGCACACATTGACTGTATATTAAATATATGATATAGGCACACATCGACAGTATATGATATATATGATATATGCACTTATTGACAATATGTATGATATATATGATATATACATTCATTGGTTTGAACATGCACTGTTTCTCTCACTGAATGTAAAAATACACTCTGATGACGCTTATTGTGTCCCCACACAAAGCAAAACAATTGTTTTATAAATAGAAAAAAATCTTTCATTAGGGTAAAATTTAAGGCAACATACAGTGATAAACAGACATATGTAATTTGATGAAACTGAAATATTAAAAAAAATGCACCTTAAAAACCTCAAAATAATGTAATGAACTGCCAAATCTGTAATTAATAGTAATTACATAGTCTGGTAGTCTAACGGGAACACTAGCCTACCACACTGGAAGCACATATGATTAGTGCGGTAGGTCTCTGAGACAGTCACTTAGCCACATGTAATAAAGGCTATAGCTTGTGTTTTAATGGTGGTCACTGCCTGAAGATCAGCTGTTAGGATGCAGGCTAGTCCCACAGCTGTGATTATCTCCATGAAGGCAATGACTGGGACCTGTAACATTCTAACTGAACTCAACTCCGAGGTAATTTACTACAAATAGCACAGTAGTAATAAAGGCCCTAGTTTGTATTCTCGGCATTTTTTCACTTCTCTCCAAGGATCAGGACTGAATTTACACACACAGATTGGTATTGCTGTCTTTGTTCGCACATTCCATTGACTTCTGTCAAAAAAAATTTGACAGAAAAATTCATTTCACTACTACTACACCAACACCTCAACCCAATCCTAACCTTAACCTCAGGAAACTAAAGACAATCTTTCAGATATTTTAGTTTCTCCTAAAAAGTTGAATTTGTGGGGAAAGCAGCATGGTTCCTTGTGAGAACCAGCAAAATGTCCTCACTTCTACAGATTTTCATGGAGTTCTTCCATGATGAGTACATTTGGTCCTCGCAAAGCAGTAAAAACATGTACACACACACACCCTCATGTCAGTTGCTTCATCCATAATTATTAAGATAATGTGTTTGTCTATAAAATCCTGGGTATTTTCACTGTCACTGTTAGCTTCCTAGCATCTGTGCTACAGTCAACTCCATAACAAAATCTGCACTGTGTCCTGAACAGTGTAGGACGTGACCTTTATGCAGGTAACTTTGTGTGTAGCATCACGCTACTGCAACCTCTTGGCTGGGCTGTGTTAGCATAGTAAGGGCAAACCCACCTTTAGGCTTTTCTGTTTTTAGCATCTGCTGATGACCAAAAAAGTGCACCCCACTTATATCGTAAAGCAGACTGACCAAAAATCTGTCCTTCAGGAAAGGAACTGGACATGCATCTGACAAGGTTTAATAATTAATAAGCATAGTTGGAGGGGGGTGTTGGTTAGACATTTCTCAATTATTCATGGCAAGACTAGCCAGCTCCCCATTCACTGTACCAGGTGCAGAGTTTGGTTAGCTTACAAGACACTGACATTCATCTTTCTCCTGCTACTGCATGGATCTCTACACTGTAATTCAGAATCATCCCCTGGCCATGTGGCCATGACTGATATAAATTTGCCCTGACCTGAGATCAGTTTTGCTAGTCTTGAGGTTTCTTTAGGATCTGCAGACATGGAGGATGAGGGTCAAGTGTTATGAAGAATCATAACCCAACTTTGCCAATACCTTACGTATAAAATTACTTAAAAGCCTTCTGTAATATTACTAAATACAAACCTATATGACAACTAAAACATATTTTAACACAACTGTACAGACTTTTTGTGTACATGTATTATAATAAAATACTTATATGATTACTATAAACTGACTATTAGGATTACAGTAAACCCACATGCTGTATATGCTTACTTTAGTCTTAACTTACTAGTCTGTGTACAGTTAAGGTTAAAATAAAAGATTATGATACAAGGTATATGCAAGATTACTATGAATTCTATTCATAAAATCATTTTTAACATTATCTATACAGTTAGAAACGTTACATAGAAGATTATTGAAGTCTTTATATGTACAGATGTTATAAACTGTATGTATAAGATTGCAATAAACATTACATTTACAGTTATTATTTACTTTATGTAGAAGATTGATAGAATTTTTCCACATACAGTTATAATCTTTAAGCATAAGGTTATTATAAACTTTACGTATAGCGTTACTTTAAAGTTTACGTATACAGCTACCAAATTTAAATATAAGATTACAAAAAATTTGACCCATAAAATTACTATACATACTATATTTATTTAAGTAAACAGTTTGTACACGTTTTACGTGTAAGATTGATACATTTCACATATAGAGTTGCAATCCTTAAGCATAAGACTGCTACCAGCTTTACATATAGAATTAATATATTTTATATATAAGATCACACTACATTGTATGATTACAATCAACTTTACGTGTAATATTACTATGAACTTGACATAATTACATCAGGAAGAAGCATCAAGTTCCTCAATGTTATCTGTTACAAAGGAAATGATGGCAGCGGAAAAAACATCTGTCTGTCCATGCACTAACATCTATCGCTTCATCCAACTACCCATGCGCCGCCGTATTCTCCGACAGAAAAGCACTTAATCAGCTGAAATGTCTCACTGAGAGATGAGAGGGTAAAACACAGATTAACCATTAATGCTTTATAAGTGTTTTAAATGTGGGTGTGGGGCCATGAATAACCATGATTGTGTGTGTGTGTGTGTGTGTGTGTGTGTGTGTGTGTGTGTGTGTGTGTGTGTGTGTGTGTGTGTGTGCGTGTCTTCATGGATGTGGATGTACCTATGGATGTGTGAATATGTGTTTGTGTGCTAGCACCTCGCTAAATGCTACTTCTGTGGCTTCTGTGTGATCCCAGCACCAAAGCTACACTCTCTCTTTAAGAGTGTATCACCAGGCAGAGAGGCAGATGATGATGCGTCTGTGGCTATGTCAGTCTAGCAGCCCCATATAGAGCCATGCACGCTGGAGCTCAGTCTGTTGCCACACAGCCGTGGCCGGCAGTTTAGCCTCGCAGTGAAACTCCCATTATCTGCATTAAAATCAAGCAAGCTGAGCTCAGGCCAAACTGAGAAAATACATGTATATGTCTATACAGTATATGTAGCTCTATGTATGTGATGAGTGTTTTGTGTCTGGGTGAGTTTCTGTCACTTCCTCTTGTATCCGATTGTGACTGTGTGTTTCCTCTGTATGCATGTGCATGCGTGTGCAAGTTCCTGTGCAATGACTTTGTGTGTGTGTGTGTGTGTGTGTTAGACCCCTGCAGACATGTGGCCTGTCGCCCACGGGGGCAGGAAGAACAGCTGTCCCAGTAAAACAGAGAGAGAGAGAGAGAGAGAGAGAGAAAGAAAGAAAGAAAAAAAGAGAACCCTTCACTCTATCAGAGGGTCCATTATGCCCAGCCACACAATCCTAACGCTTCTGCAGCTGGGCCTGAAAGACAGAGGGACGCAGAATGCAACTCTCTCTCTCTCTCTCTCTCTCTCTCTCTCTCTCTCTCTCTCATCCGCTCAGAAAGGAAGATGTATTAATTTCCTTTTTGTGCCAGCTACACCACCATTATACTCCCTGCCATGGCCCTACACCTACTGGCCTCTGTCAGGCGAGACACACCCACCTAACCTTTCTTACTTTAAAGTGGTTTTTCAGTGAAAAATAAGTTACCCTGTTAAATCAAACGTAGTCAGTTAGACAGAACATGCTTGGTGTTTGAAGTTTTGCACTAGAGCTACAAGGCTAATACAGGTAACAAGTAATGGGTGACACTTTTGAGTGAGAGGGACTTTATTACATTAGGGTTGTAGCTCCAGTGCAAAACTATGCAAACATTGCTTGGCTGATCCCCTACACTTGGGGTAAGGTAGCGGTTGCATGACTACACATTTTGAACAATTTCCTCTTGCATGTTCATTCTGTTTTTGATTGCTGCTTACGGTGCCTATTAGTGGGTTAAGTAGTAAGTGGGTACATCTTCACTGAACCGTTCCTTTAACTCACATCACCACATTTTCAATGTACAGAAAATATTATTCATTATATATCCACGGCAATAATCTTTCAGAATTAACAAACCTGATGATAAATCTTAAACTGATTGATTCCGAGTCAGTAACCTTATCTAAGAGCACTTTTAATCTGGACATTGATGGCAAGGGTATTAAACCACTGTACATAACCTTGGGGACATCTCTGTTTCTGATCTCACCTTTGACAATCGTATCAACTCCTTATCTAAAACGGCTTTTTCCACCCCGTCCTGCTCTCAGCACGAACGAAATGCCTGTTCATGCTTTTATTACATGCCGACTAGTTCATTGCAATGCTCTGTTTGTAGGTCTCCCAGCGAAGCCAGCTGAACTCCTGAACTCTGCAGTTACGAGTCTTCACCCACACTAAACGCTCAGCACACATCACCCCTATCCTCCATAACCTTCACTGGCTCCCTGTTCAGAACCACATACAATATAAAATTCTGTTTACATTTAAAGCAGTCTATGGCCTTGCTCCTCTTCATTTTACAGAATAACTTCAGCCTTCTTAGATCTTCATCTTTTAGTTTGCTGCCTGTCTTGAGATTTCAACTGACCACCTAAGGTCCCAGGGCATTTAGCATTGAGGCCCCCAAGCTGTGGAACTTTCTTCTCCAGAGCATCCTTGAAGTTCCATCTCTCCCCATCTCTCTCACTTCGCTTCTCTCTCTGTTACCAAGCTTCTCCTGATTTTTCCCTCCCTTCTGTAAAGTACCTTCAGGTTGTGAAAGGCGCAACTCATTTTTGTCTCATTCCTCCCCTGTGCACTTGTTGCAAATCCCAAACTGGTGCCAAACTGGTGCCAAACTGGTGTGATTTAAGCAGCAAATCTGATTTCGTCTGCAGTGTGAACAAAGCCACCGAGTCATATCAAACCATTGGCACGTATGTAAACATTACTGACCACCAACCCCAATCCCCAATGCAGACAAATTACCAATTTCCTGAAATGATGACAATACAGCTGGGCTCTCGCTCCCGCCCTTATCAGCGCTGGTTTAGATAAGAATAAGGCGTGTCCTGAAAAACTGCGACCTCTGGAAACAATGCTACTTCCAATCCACCTTTCTGATTCAACAAAAGAGTGATTATGATACCGATCAAGTGTAGGCAGCAGGCTAATTTCCTAATTCATGCTAAGCTCACACAAAGTCTTCCTGTAGCAATAATTCACATGTTTGAGATCTTTTAACTTCCTTAATAGTGGCTGCACCTGGGCAGGGCTGCATTTAACAAAGGAAGCTAAAAAAGATGGAATTTTGTCTCTGCTGCTGTGCACGAATCAAATCCCTAAAAAAGCAGCTGCTCTTTATCCAGGAGGAGATATTGATTCATTGATTCATTGACTCACGGATTCATTGTTACACAAGCAGCTGGTGCAACAGCTTGTGGCAAAGAAGTAAAGAAAGCAATTTGCATTTTGGTTTTGTAACCTAAATAAAGTGACACCACTAGGTTAAGTCAATATTGACTCAAGATGGATTTTTAAATGAATAGTTCAGCAAAAAAATCATATTTTTTATATATATAACAAGACATTTTGGTATCTGAATGTTTGCTTCTTTTGCTGGAACTGGAGCTATTTACCTCACACATAATGAGAGCTTACACCCCAGCAATCAACACATTTACATTTACATTTATTCATTTGCCTGACGCTTTTATCCAAAGCGACTTCCAGGACAGAGGAAACAATCAAGCGTTCACATTGTATAGAGTAACACAGAGGGCTGCTATAAGTAAGACCAGCGCATTGCTCGTAGTTATAAAATAAATAACAGATGCAATTACTGTAATGTATACATACGCCAACTGCTTATACAACTACAGAGAGCAACTACTGCAATAAATAAACACGCCAAGGTCTTATACTACCACCGAGAGCAACTTCAATAACTACATACATATGCCAAGTGCTTACACTAGCTACAGAGAGCTACTACAACAACAGATACGTGTGCCAGGTGCTTACGCAACTACTACAGTATAACAATTGACAAGTGTTAATGTAAAAGCTACAATAAAAACTAAATGGATCATTATTTTTTGGATGACGTCTGGCCGGTTATCGGGAAGCAGCGGTTATCGGGAAGGTAGCACCATGCTACCTTTATATCTGAAACATCAAATATTCCCATTACACTGTGCTGCATTCCTAAGCAATCCCAAGTAAATTTTAACATTAAAATCTCCAGTCAAATGATGGGATATATTAGGCAGCAAATGAACAGTCAGTTCTTGAAATTGATGGGCTGGGAGCAGGAAAAATGGGCCACTGTAAGGATCTGAATGCCAAAATGCAGTCAGAGCATCTCCAAAACGGCAGGTCTTGTGGGGGGTTCCCAGTATGCAGTGATCAGTATCTACTTAAAGTGAGTTAAGGAAGAACAACTGGTGAATCTGCATTAAGGTCACGGGCGCCCAAGGCTCATTAATGAGATTAGGAAACAAAGGCTACTTGGTCCTATTCCACAGAAAGGTTACTGGAGCACAAGAAGTGAATGCTTTTTATGATAGAAATGGGACAGAACTCAATGCACAACCATCAGGGCTGTTTTGGTGGCATGAGGTGGGCCTATAGAATATATTTGGCATGTGGTTTTAATGTTATGGCTGGGTGTCTGGTGCTATGACCTATAAAATGAATAATACAGACAAAAATAGGTTTAAAATGATTGTTTTTAGCTGTGTAACTTCTGGAATTAGGGAATAACTGTATAAATATGTTCTTTTTTTTGGTAAAGCTGATTCTTCAAAGATGACCTTCCCGCTAGCTGTTTAGCATGCACGTGTAGCTATTCTGCAGAAATCAGAGAATCTAATGAACTGACTGCTCCAATACAATGATGCTGTGCATGTTCTTCCAACTGTGCCCATTTTGCTGCCACTGTCAACATACTTTTCTAATGACACACACTGGCTACTGGAAAGAATGAAAGACATCATGCTAGAATGAAGTGTAGCCATTGTTAGACACAGGCAGCTAATATGGTACATCAGATCTCTACTACAATTACCAGGAACCTCATATTTATACTAGAAAGAGTGAAAGATGCAAGACTGATGAATAATCTGTGTGAGACTGAAATATTCATTTAATTTTCTTTAACTGTTTTAAAACATTGAAGAGGCAAAACTCCTTTAGCAAGCTAGCCTTTTAGCTTTTTTTACACGTTCACCAAAACATGGAATGCCCAACTGGTTCACCTTCAGTTAAACAAAAGGTAAAAAAAAGAATTTGAGGACAGTGCAAAAATTCCACCAGATATTTAAACATAGGGCCTCATCTACTAACCATTCTTAAGAAGAAACTTGAAATTTCTACTCTAAACTCACACAGTTTTCACAAAGATTTTGGCACACTCCAGAGCAGACTTACACACATTTTTGTGCTGACACATGTGTAATATTACTGCTTACTGCATTAATGCTTAATTTCTACAGTTACATAATATTATAATATTTGAATATATATAGATATATATACATTAAATCATTATTTTTATTATTTTATAGAGCATTGTGGTCTTTTTAAATCAGTAAACACTACACAGTTTACATCAGTTATATTCCTTCCAATAATCAGTGATGGATCAAGCTATTTATAGTCCCAAATTAGGCCTATTTCTGTGCCCTCTGCCTATGCTAATTAACAGCAACTGGCACATTTTACAATAACTGGCACAACTCTTAAGTTATGAGGACAATTAAATTCATCATTATAAGAACACAGGTGCGAACACTTCTGCAGTTTAGGAACATGTGATCTTTTAAAGGATTTTCTCAAGAACAAATTTAAGAAAAGAAAATATTGACACATGAGACCCATTGTTAACATGGACATTTAAGTTAGAAAATTAAGAATTTGACAAAATATCAATGTGAGTGGGTATTAACACTATAATCATGGTATTATCATTGAATCACTTGTTCATATAAATTCAGCATTATTACATTAAATATAAAAAATAGTTTGTAAAAATTAAAGCCACATATTAAAATATGTTAATATGTTAATCAGGCAAGTGACTCCAACTTTCTGAACACCAATAAGTACTGAATACCTACAGAAACAGATGAATTGGGTGGTTAAAGTTTAGAGCAATGTTAAAATGCGGCAACAGGAACTGAGCACCTATGAGAGGTGAAACTCTGCAATGCCACAGCCTTGCTCTCCGACCTAAATGCAGATTGAGGCACTGCTGCTTCCGTTTCCTTGAACACCGGTGGCATCAGCTCTCTGAGTATGTGTTTTTCTATCTCGCACGGGTGGTAACTTAACATGCAAGAGATATGATGTGCATGCTATAGACAAACCCCGGACCCCCACCCCCGACCCCACCCCACCCCCTCTGTTGTCTGACCACTGAAAAGCACCTTTATCAGATCACAGCTGAATCACACAGCCAGCGAACAGACCCTAAACAATTGAGTGATTGTCAGTATTCGGACAGAAGTAAATTGAAACGGCTCACAAACGCCTTCTCTGTGTGTATGTATGTGCACATGCATGTGTGAATGTGTGCCTGTTTTTAGCACAATGCTAAACAGGAAAACCCACACTCTCTTGGTTCCCTGTTGTCGTCCTCTCACTATATGTCACTGTGTAGCCACCGCAGAGTAAAAATGTAATCCGAGCACACTGATCCCATCTTAAATCGATGTTAAGAGGTATGATAATGTAATGTGTAGACACTATAGTGCCGATACAGTAGACATGGAGTAAAAGGGAGAACAGGACACCATGGGCTGAGGATGGCCCATGCTGATGTAGGATCAACTGGCTTTGAAATAGTCCTGCAGAGCCAGAGATGAGACACTAATGAGATACACATCTGGGGACAGTTTGTTCAAATGTTGGCTCCGCCCATAGCATACTCTCTAAAACCAGATTCTCCAGATTCTTTTATTTTGTGAACTTTAAGTTAGTAGCACAAGCAAAGCAACACGTTGCTGCACATGAAACTGTAATAGACTGAGTTTAATTAAAATGTGTAAAATTCATTTGTAAAGTAAGTAAATGTAAAACGTTGTAGTAAAGTTTACTGTTTTGTTTACACGTTTGGCAGATCCCATTAATTAGAGCAAGACACGACTTTTAAAAATCTAGACACATTCAGCATTTAGCATGAGGAGTCTTGCCCAAGGACTCTTATTGGTGCAGCATGGTGTGAGAGTCTTAACCCCATTCTGTGGCTCACAGGGCAATAGTGTTCACCGCTAAGTTATACCAACCACTGCTGTCATCAAGAGCGTAACTAGTGAAACAGTGTTGTTAGCTGATTGTCCATCTTCTTTCATAGATACGTTTTCATGGAAAAATGAAAAACTGATAAATTTTTTAAAATATAAGACTTTGATGTTGCATGCAGATTTATGCGGATGAAACTACGCTGCAAAAAAATTGTTTTTGTGATGTCACCAAGCACAACACTTTTACATATATCCATCTATTCGCTTGCAACTGTTTAGCCCTGCCCATTCATGCTGATGTCATACTGAATGTTCGTGGATAGTTTTTAAATAAGACAAGACACAGGGGAACCAATCAGATAAGAGGTGATTTACACATCATCGCTGTCCAGGAAAAATCATGTATCTCCATTTTTGTCATTGCAATTTTGTTGATTTTTATTTTTCTCACATCAGCACAGCAGTTGATCTTTACTGTGTGTGAAACTCACTCATGATGAACAGACCAATAGAAATGCTCCAAAAACACACGTTTTAAAATGTCCCATTAACATTAGAAGTACTGAATGTTTTTGTCTTCTCCTGCAAGGTTAGTTTTTCCTTGGACAGCGATGATATATGAGTCTTAATCTCATAGAATTCTGATTGTTTTTTGTAAATAAAACCCCGTACACGTCATAAGTAGACATGATGCAAGAAAAATGAAATGTCCATTCACAAGAAATTTCAGCCACAGTTTGTTCTTTACATTAGAATCAATGCTTAGGCTAGGTTCCTTCTTAGCTCGCCCTAGGCGTGTTTTCTCATGATGAACAGATCAGACCACAAAGGCTGCAAGAGGAACTGAAAAGCTGTGTTCAGTTCATCAAATTCTCAGCTTTTAGCTGATGTGTTATACTGAAAATGAGGCTTTGGCCTGCTGGTGGCATTCTGCCTGTTAATATAAATAAATAAGTAAAAAAGTAAATAGATACTGCGAGGGCAGGGATGGATCAGTGATGGACTGGCCATAGTGTAGAGTAATAGAGCATTTAGAAAAAGGCTTTTAGCACAGCGTGTGGTTTTCAGCTTGGTCTGGTCGATGCCAAGGACACACCGAGCAAGCTCACCACTGCTCTGTGAGGTCACATCCTGTCTGTATTTCCTGCAGAGGCAGGACAGAAGAGAGTTCAACATCTGCCAACCATGCTACTCATACTCTAAAAATGGGTTCTAAAGGCAGACCATAAGACTCAAACTACCCAAACTCACTACACAGTGTGAGAGTTAGGGGTGTAAATCACAAGCTTCATCACGATTCAATCCTATGTTGATAAGATCCAATACATTTTAGACACCTTAAAATTAGCAGCGATGCGATTTGGTTGAAAGGTGATTGGGTTGATTTGGTATAATACTAGGGTTCACACAGTCTGCTATATTTATGTAGTACTATGGACAACAAAGCTGATCACACCTAAAGGAGAGAGCATGGATGGCACCAAGGGAATGAAGAGAGCAAAACAAAACTACCCTGGTCTGTGTTATAAAGATCTAGCCTGACTAACAACAACACAAACCTAGCTAACTACTCTAGGCTAATCTATTCAAAAATACAGATCGAATTCATTCTTTTTTCCCTCTGAAATCTAATCTTCACTAAAGAACCGTTGGAGAAAGTGCCTCTCTCTCTCTCTCTCTCTCTCTCTCTTTCACTATTCATTCATTGCTCGTGTCTTCCTCTTCATGACCTGTCTCAGTACAGCCAACGCCTTTTGAGAGCCCAATGGATTTAATTACTTAACTACGGACGTCCTCTCCACTTCCTTTCTTTCACCGCTTGAGCCCATGTCTTCTTCCTTATCTTACATAGTCTTAGTAATACAGCCAGCACCTTTATAAAAGCCAACAGAACCAATTACTCAATCGCCAATAACATCCCACCACCACCACCATCACCACCAGTATCTGCAGCACAGGGATAGGGAGCTAATATTAATTCACTCCCCAGATTCTCTCAAACCCCTCTCATTGAAACTGATGCCTCGTGAGCGCATCGATGAAGCAACGCTTTTTTCTCTGGCGGACAGATTTCCACTGCGATTTCATGGTTTTGATCATCGTTCACTGACAGCAAGAAGACAGTAAGATGCTGAGAGACATAAACCAGCTGCCTGTTTCCTCCAAACTGAGCAGAACTTTTCTTCTTCTCACCCAAACTGGCATTTGTTAAAGAATAAAGAGGCATCAGTGTTCGCCGTTCAGCGTGTCTTGCTGTCGAGAAGGTCACGTTAATAGGCAACCCATCTGACGTGCAAGCTCAATGGGGAAAAGTGTAAACAGAGGAGGCTAGTGTGTGTTACTATTGGGAAACCAGCGCATTTTCATCTCAGCAACTCTACTTCCCTGAATACAGATTAATATGTAAACCAGTAGTAAAATGGGCTTCCCTGGCACATGGCTTTTCATTGGACTCCCTAGAGTAGGCCTGCAAGAGTAATGTAACATGCCTTGGCTGTTTTTTTTTGTAATGTGTAGGCTGGTGTGGCCCTGGGTGTGTCTAAATTTGACCCACGGTTCCCAATGTAGTGCGCTGCCAGCTACAGAACTAAAGTGACTGACCTGATTAGGAAAGAAAGTCCGTTACACACTCTATACAGACAATATTTGAATCAGAAACTGTGGACACTGGACATTTTTTTACTATGTAGTCATTGGGCAGACAGAATGTCTTCAAGCTACAAAGACATCCCTTGGTCCTTGCGAGAAGGATGGCATGGAATAGACTGCTGTACATTTTGTAAAGGACAGACTTTCATCACCTCACTGAGAAGATTAAACTTTGCTTTTGCTCATAGTTCATGAGCTGCATTTAGAGATGCTAGTATCACCCATTAAGAAGTAGAGGACATCTATGTCCTGTAGAAGTAGAGGACATATATTTTTAGGGCATTTCGTTTGTAAAAGCTTTAAAAAGGACAACTCTGTAAGAGAG
Organism: Arnoldichthys spilopterus; assembly: GCA_037974385.1. NCBI lineage: Eukaryota > Metazoa > Chordata > Actinopteri > Characiformes > Lepidarchidae > Arnoldichthys > Arnoldichthys spilopterus. The sequence goes on from JBBPDA010110688.1 coordinate 18,724, forward strand.
GACTACCATGCAGATAGTGATTTCAATTGTTTTTGAGGATTGAATTTGCTTTCATCAGCATTTGAGCTGAACCTCTTTCTGAAGGCCTTATTAAATAAAATAAAATATTTTACGTTTTAAAAAGTCATTTAAATTGGATACAAATATTTGACAATTTTTTAAAAATGCAGATTAAATATAGAAATGTATATATTTTTTTTATATTTTCTGTATTGAAATTCAACTGCCCATTCTGTATAATCGTGTATGTGACAAATACAGTGGAGGCCTAGTGGTTAGGATGCTGCCTTTGGGACCTGAAGGTCGCAGGTTCGAGTCCCGGCCCTTGAGCAAGGTACCGTTTCACTACACTGCTCGGCACTGTTGGTAGCTGCCCGGTGCTCCACGTGTGCACGTGTGATGGGTTAAATGCAGAGGTGACATTTCGTTGTGGTGCTTGAGTGTGTTCACAATGAGAAATGACACTTCATATGATGAAGATGAACTGAAAAACCTACAAAACCAGGTGAAAAACTGGGTTTTGGTTACTATCCAACCGGGTAAGAATGTTACTACAGTAATATTTTTGGGTTGAAATAAAAAAAACTGTAGACGAGAGATTACTTCACCATATATATGTATATATTTATATATATATATATAGAGAGAGAGAGAGGGAGAGAGAGAAAGAGAGAGCCTAGCCCAGCAGAGCACAGGAAACACCATGGATGCCAGTCCATCGCAGTGCAGACAACCACGGACAAGCTCACTCACACCTAAGGGTAATTTAGCATCATGTCACGTCATGTACATGCCTTTGGAGTGTGGAAGGAAACCAGAACATCCGGCTAAAACTCACAGACACAGGGATCAAGCCCTTCTTGCAGCAAGGCATTGGGCCTTCCCACTGCACAGCCATGCTGCAGTTAACTGTTGTTTGACTTCCAAAGCAGTGTATAGTTGAGGCCAACCCCAGAGTCCTCCTTACCCCCCTTATTTTGAGGTGCATTGTGGGATATCTCGAGGGGACTGTTTTGGTGGTACTAGGCTGAAAAACTTTACTCCCCCAAGGTGCAGAAAAATCAAATGGACAACACTGGCCCTTATGGTCTGACTGTGTTCTCTAAATGAGTCTAGAGCGAGACAGGGTCTACTGAGGCAATGCAGCTTGAAAACATGACTTCACCAGAATACGGCACAGTTATATCCCCTAAATAAAAACAGAACAAACTGAGACCCCGATGTGTGATAAACGTACCATATTTTACAGGTGTAAAAAAACTCCAGAACGTACAGCAAGCTGCATCGTATTTGCAGCTGTAAGGAACCTGACCTCTGCCGAGGACAAGCCTTGTGTGCGATTCGGTTCACAAGGGGCCGCATTCACGGGGCCTTTGCTGACAGTTAACAGACCTCATCTTTCCACTACTACTGATCACTATTTATATGGATACAGAAGAACAAAGCATCGCATCATCCCAAAATGGAAGAGAGTGTATTACCTATCTGTATGTCTGCATGGAGTCCCTCTCCCTCCACTGTCTCCCCACTGCTCCCATGATGAGAGAATGATACTGTGCCCTGCATTTAAAGAAGTTCTCTACTGGGGAGACGATGAGCCGCGCAAATCATCGCTCTCCGAATCCATCTGTCTGTTTTGTCCTTCGCTCTCTCTTTTTGCTCTTTTTGCCCTCTCCCTCCATTGTGCAGTCTCTGTGCTCAGCCAGCGTTGGGGGATGAACATAAATCTGAGGATGACTTCAGCAGCAGCAGCAGAGAGAGAGTGAGAGAGAAAGAGAGAGAGAGAGAGAGAGAGAGAGAGAGAGAGAGAGAGAGAGAGAGAGAGAGAGAGAGTGGGGAAGGCAGTGCGTGGAAGCTTGACAGGGAGGGGGAGTGGTGAGGGACGGATAAAGAGTGAGAATGAGAGACCGAGGAGAGAGAGAGAGAGAGAGAGAGAATTGGGCTGAGCTTCCATCAGTAACATGGTACTAGAGGACAGGTGACAAAAGCTGGCCTGGGCATTTGTGTCAACGTGAGCCGATTAGGGTCTCGGTGGAGAGGCTTATACCTCCACCACTGAACGAGTCTTGCTCTTCTCTCACTCCCTCTCCACCTTTTCACTCTTTTCCCCCACACCGGTGCTTCCCAGACCTGGTGCTGGTGTTAATCACTTCTGTCTGAACCCGAATGCGGCGTAAGAAAGGACAATTTGGATGATTCCCACCCCGCCCTCGGTAAACGCTACATTCTGTCTGACTCAGCCACCCACCACCAACCAAAGGCCAAATGAAAACCCAGTGCCTGTTAAAGGCACTTACCCCAGGTGTAGTCAATCAGCCATAACATGTTTGGAGTCCAGATTTAGTTTCTTTGGTTTAGAACTGGACAGAACAAGCAAACACCAGAAGCCAATGCTCACCCAAACGGTCTCTCTAAAAATACACCAGCCGGCTCATACTGCATGTAACTCTTTAGGCCACACAGACTAGTGGATGTGGTTTTGGACACTGCATGACTTAATGTGAGCTAAAAAATCTCAAGGCTACAGGGAGCCATTTCAGACAGCACCACGGCTGGAATTCAGCAAGCAGTTATAAAGCCAGACTGATCCTGGATGAGATACTCATAGTAAGTCATACTGTGCCCTAAACCACTTCCACAAGCCTGTACCACCTTAATGCAGAATTGGATGTAGGTTCAGAGGGTTCAGAGATGTTTTGGGGAGGTATTTACTCTAACACCCTTGACCCAACTATCACCTGATTGCAAGCCCTTCCAGGGTTGAAGTGGATGTGTTGGAGGAAGGAAACGGTTCAACTGAACAGAACAGGACCAGGCCTTGTTACCAATGTTCTAGATCACTTGTTCTACTTCCAGATGAATCCAGTTCCACTTTCTAGCCTGTGCTTGGCCTGTGTTCTCTCAGTCTACGACTTCAGTGGCTTCCCTTGGTCATCTGGGACTCCTTGTGGAGGATGTGGTGGGGGTGAGGAAGGAGTAAGAATGAAACTCATCGATCTCATTTGATAAAGTGACATTGATTGACTTTGATGATCAGCTCCTTCTGAGCCACAGCACAAAGCTTTGTTTTCTCCTGAGTAATCCAGTACGGACGTCTGGGTTGGGGGGGGGGGACTTTGTCAGGGTGCCATTTCTGCTTGGCCTGTGTCCTCACTCAGATTAATATGAAGACACTTTTTTCGAAAAATCTCCAGTGATTCCTCCTTTTGTCCTGCAGTTGAGATTCAGTGGGCAGTTACAGCTACATGTCTCTACATAATACCGTGTACAATGTCTGGTTAGACACTTTTGCTCGTTGTTATAACTTATTGTGACTGGAAGTGAATTCTTCCTGCTCTTTTATGCAAAGCTTGGGCCACCCGACAGGTTGAACACGGAAGTTATTTGGTATGTAAATTAAGTCAGAAGAATAAGAGGGAATGAAATTATTCCAAGAGGTTATCACAATTATTTATGCAGACAACAGATTTTAGGTTTTGCAGTCCTACCGTACTGTAGATCATTTGCTACATTATTATGGGGGAAATACTTTTTGAAAAGGTAATAATTGTGTGTGTGTGGGGGGGGGGGGTCATTGAGGGCCAGTGTGCAGCACAGTTTGGTGATTTCCCTGCTCAAACACACCTGATTCAACTTAGCTGCTAAGTGTCAAGTTTAATGAGAGTGTTTGAGGAGGGGAAATACTAAGTAGTGCTAGACACTGGCCCTCCAGGACCAGAGTTTGACACCCTTGAGGTAGACAGAAAAATGTGTTCTGTAAGGAGCAGATGTAAATTCTTTGTCAGGTACAATCAACAATTATACAAAATACACTATTTTCAATCACTCAAGCACTTACTAACAAGGCAAAATGCCATAAAGCTGCAAGTTTGTGGTTAAATTCGAATTTAAGGGAACCCATCAGGCCGGTTCATGTTGGTTCTCGAAGTCAAGGGCATGGGGGTAAGGACCAATTTCAAACCTGCGCAAACCTCCCCTGGAAGTACTGGGTTCTGTATGGGTAACACCTATAACACCAAAACATTCCCTCCACTTAGCCAAGTGCTTAGGGACTTGCCCTCGTGATCAGAAGGTTGCAGGTTCATGTTCTGACCCAGATGCCACTGAGGTTCCCTTAAACGAGGTACCGTCCTGCTACACTGCTTCCCAGGTGCTGTTGATAGCTGCCCACTGCTCCATGTGTGAATGCAGAGGTCAAATTTTGTTGGGGTGCAGTTTGTGTAATGGGGTGGTTCACAATGACTAACACTTTTACTTTATTGTTGTGAAAGAAAATTAAAAGCAGTTTCTAGGCCTAAAACGGACCATTATTTCCAAAAAATCAGTTATTCGACCGATAATTATGATTATTATGTGCTCAATGGAGCAGCAGAAGTGTGACAAGTCTGTGCGATTTCTTCTTTTATGGTGCCGCGACACAGTCGAAGTCAAAGGGCCCCCTACGCTTGCCATCAGAATGGCTATGTGTGATAACTGAAGGGTATGGAATGATGTACTGCCATTATCAAGTAAACGATGCACTAATACGTTGATTTTCTTCCATAATTAATGACAGATGCCGTTGACTAATTGTTGGAATCCTATGGCATCCTCACTACAAAAACACGTTTACTCATCCGGGGCAAGAATCCTTGCCCGTGAAGCAGCCCGGCGTTCTGCTGCTGTGGATTTTGTCTCAGCGATAAGGTGCTGTGGAGGAGAAGTGTATAGAGTGCATTTTCTCGCAGGGCTCTGATGGGAGCCTTTTCTCCTGCTGCTAATGCGGCATGCTGCTGCTTTTGTTCGAGGCTCGAGCGTGGAGGGTGTAACGGAGGCCCTCGGGCGGGCGGCCCAGGCGCTCTAAATCCTGTTCCGCCCGCTCTGGACAGAGATGGAGCTGGCTTTAATCGATTACTGCAATGAGGCGCTCTGTTACGCCACCCACCTCAGCCTGTGTGGCTCACGTCGCCTGTCAGAAACCACACACACACACAAACAGGCGCAGAGATAAACACATGCAAGCTCACACAGACAGACAGACAGACAGACAGAGACATAAACACACACATACACTCAGACCTTGTATGCAGGACTATATACATAGTGTATTTATAGGTATTATAAATATTAGGTATTTACTGTATTTGTACTGTGATACTAAGTATAAATGGTATGTGTAGTGCAGGTACTGGTTATATGCTGTATCTAAAATACAAATAATTGGTATTTCCTGTATTTAAATGATAGATACTGGTTATAAATTGTATATACTGTGTGCATAATGTACCTGTACCACTAACACTGCATATATACTTTACCTAAAATATAAAATATAGTATCTAAAATAGAAATACTGAGCATATACTGTATCTAGACTATACCATTTATATTTATAATGATTATATATATTGTATTAATACTACTTCTTATATATATATCACATCTATATTTACCAAATCTATATTACAAATGCTATAGGTATATAACATCCATACTGTATGTGTGCTTCATATATGACTATAAATATTGGGAATATACTTTCATAGGTGTATACCATATAAATATTTGGCAAATACTTCATATCTATAGTATAAATATGTTATATTGATTGTATCCGATTATTTTAGCCCAAAATCTGATACATATTTGATACCTCAAAATTTGCAGCTATGCCATTTGGTTGGAATCAGTTGGAACTGGGGTCTGCAGTCAGTATGAAATATGATGTCATTTCACACAATCTGCTACATTGCCATGATCTCACACAAGCAAACAGATTATAACAAAGTTTTTATTATAAAAGGTCAAATTCAGCAGCGTAGTCATAAGCAAAAGCAGCTTCTCGGTACAAAACACTGCTCACAGCAAAACTGATTTTTTATGGGTTACATCGATACATCAGATGGTGTCATCAGTTCGATTCATTGTTACACCCCTAATAAGTACTGAATGTATACCATATCTACACTGTGTATTGTATCTAAAAACCTTAATCATAATGACTTCTAATAAAACAGAATGGTTTATATTGATCACTGCCATTTCATTGGTGTTCAAGGAAATATTAATTAACACCCTTATTGTAATAAAACCCATGTAAGCCAGGAATTCTCGACTGTAAGGCAAATAAAGACTGACAATGAGCACATGGAGACACATGCAAATGTGTACATTCAAAGACAAACAGACTATATATATATATATATATATACACACAGATGGAGAGTGTGAGAGATACACACATATAAACACATATACACGCATATGGGCTTCATGTGACAGCACCATGCATCTTCCTCATCAGCTGTTTTCAGAACTGTACTGCCTGCACCAGTTCCAATCATTTGGGTCAAAGCATCTAATATTTAAGTGGGCCGTTTTAGCGATGTGCTAAGTATAGCCCACTGGTGTGTGTGAGAGCAAGGCATAATGAGATCACTAACGGTTCTTATAGACCAAATTGACATTACACTGATACCATCTTCACACTATAGCTCTGACCACATCTCCAAACATATGCAAACAATAAGGACAGGAAACACCTTCGGCATCTCGGCTCGTGAGTTTTTAGCTTGAGTTGAACATCAATTCATCAGTGTTTCCACTCAGACACACTGGGGCCTGTTGGGTGACTCTGCAGATGAAGGCGCACGGCTAATGTACATTTAAATTGCAAATATGGCAAATACATACAACCGGATCCACAAATACATACACGTACATCCACAAAGGTCGTTCATCATCGCAGACATCTGCACAGCATTGCAGAGGGGCCGTGCCGCTTGTGTGTGTGTGTGTGTGTGTGTGTGTATGCAGTGGTGGGTGTGTTTGACATGCAGTTGACCACACATCGCCGGTTCTTCTGCATTTTAGTGAAACACTTTACTAACGTCTTGAGAAAATTTACATTAGTGACTGGTTTCGTATGTGTTTACGCAAGCTGACTGTCACTTTAGAGCCCAGTGGGTCTCGCATGGTTGCGGGAGATCATAAGTAAAACCAAAACAGCAATAAGCATATTACAGTTTGGTGGCAATTAGGCCAAGTCAGAACAGAGCTGATGCACCTCTCTCTGGAAATGTTTCTGCATTAGCTGTTTCCTCTCAGTGCCAGAGAGTGTCACATTATAACACACACACACACACACACACACACACACACACACACTTACACGCAAAGATGAGACTTAAAAAAGTATATTTACATATTTACACATTATCTGACTGCTGTAATGTTGCCGTGTATGCTGAAAAATAAATGCAATATACCTGAAAATGCCCCACAGAGTGTAAAATCAGGTTCAGGCAACCATGGTGCACATTTTTCATATACTTCACAGGTCATATATAGACATATTTCTGTTCTTTACACCATTTTACACCTTTGTCTTAAAAACAATTCCATAGAAACCTTTACAGTTTTACACCATCCTTTGCAAATCTTTACACCACTTTACTCCATTCTTGATCTATTTTTACACCAATTATTAAATGTTTTATAGAAATCTTTTGTTTTACACAATTATATAGAAATGTATAGATATATAGAAAATATATTGAAAACTTTACGCCTTTTTGTCTTTTGAGAAATCTTTACAGCATTTATCATTCCAGACATTGTTCCACCATTTTACAGTATTCTTTAGGAATTTCTAAACCATTTTATGTCATTATAAATTTGATCGAATTTTACATCGTTTTAGAAATCAGAAGTTCTTTACACAATTTAACACAATTCTATATGAAACAGTTCTATCATTACACCATTTGACACTATTCTAGAAATTATTTCACTATTGCACACCACTAAAGATACTGTTGCACCATTTGGCATCATTCTAGAAATCATTACACCACTGGACACCAGTAAAGAAATCCTTTTTCATGATTTAGTACCATCGGACACCATTCTAGAAATCATTACACTATTTGACACCACTGAAGAAATCATTTTACACCTTTTTGCACCATTGGGCAATGTTTTTCATGATTTGACACTATTTGAGATCCTTACAAAATTTTAGACCATTACAGTGTACCAAATAGTCAATACACTGCTTGACACATTCTAAAAGTTGTTACACCATTTTACTCCATTCTAGAAATCATGACACTATTTCATTATGTCCTGATCAATATTACAGCATTCATTACCGTTTTTAAAAGAGCCCTGGCAAATCATTCTATATTTCCAGATGAACAGGAAGGATGTTACACTTTACACTTGCATGCCCCCTGTTTATGTGTGCGTGTTTGTGTGAATGTGTACGTGTGCGCCTGTACATTTGTAATGTCCGTGTCCCTCACATTCCATCACCTAATCAATCAAGCCAGGCACACATTAACTCCAGGGTTAACAACACGCATTACCAGCAGTGACCTCTGACCTTCTCTTTAAACACTTTTTTCTTTAAACACTGATCCTGTTCCCTCGGCCAGCAAAAAATAGCACATTTCACATAAGCGTGATGTCACCTGATGTCACGTTAAACTTTCAGCCCATATTACTGTGTTATTATGCGATATTATGATTTTAATCTGATGAAATATGTTGTAGAGTCTGGAAAGAGACTTTCTCTTCAATTTTGCCACATTTTTTGGAATATCTTGATGAACAAAAATGTCATTTGTGGGCCTGTCAGTAAAGAATGTGAATGGAATGTGAATGTTATTTACAGTGTATTGCATTTAAACATCAAAGCAACATCAAAGTAATAACTATTGGCTTTTTATTTGAATCCTAAAGCCTGTTTTCTTTATTTCTACAGTACTTTTAGTGGTGTAACAATGAATCAACCTGTATCGATGCATCGACCAAAATAGCGCATGGTTCTATGCATCGATGAGACACATGAAAATCAATGTGTGTGTTCATTCCACAATTAATTTTACTTCATTTTACTGTGAGCAGTGTTTTGTACTGAAAAGCTGCTTTTGCTTATGTCAACACTGCGGCATTCGACCTTTAATAATGAAATGTTCACACCATAATTTGTTTGCATGTGTGAGATCATGGAAATGTAGCAGATTGTGAGAAATTTTATTATATTTTATACTAACTGTAAATCCAGTATTAAACCCAATCACATCCTTGATTAATTTTGAGGTATTGAAAATGTATTGAATTGTTGGCTAAAAAAATCAAATCGGCTCGAATTGCAATGAAACGTAACTATGTTTATCATAATATTAGTTAGTATAAAAGTGTATGGCCATTTTTTTTTTCATTTTTGTGTATATATTAATTCTGGCATATAATGTCAAGCGTTTTACAGAAGAAAACAAGCCACTAATTTAGATTTGAGGTGACGGCGGTGCATTGTTCCTGATGTACACTACAGTTCAAAAGCTTTATTCTGTTTGGCCCTGTTACACTAATAAGAGTCCCTGGGCATGACTCCTAACGCTACTATTCTCCAAGGAAAGGAATGTCTGCATTTTTGTATATATGTAAATGATAATAACAGGATTAGTTTAAATATTATAACACTACAAGCTGTTTTAAGATTTTTCTTTTGGGCTTTCGTGTATTTAAAGGAGTTATTCAATGGAGCACACATGATACACTGTGATGTTTTTTGTGTTTTCAGCATTAAATTAGCTCAAATATTAAGTATTCTGGATATTAATATTATTAAAACTTTATTCTCTTGATAGAATAGACCTCAGCTCAATTCATGCCAGATAAGTTATAATCCTTACACCATTTGGAACAGTTCTATCATTACCCCATTTGACATCATTGTAGAAATCATTACACTATTGGACACCATTGAAAAAAAACGTTGCACCATGTGACACAATTTCAAATCCTTTAACAATTTTATACATTATAGTAATCATTGCACTACTTGACACATTGTATAAAAGTGTTTCACATCATTCTTAAAAAACATTACACCATTTCATACTGATCCAAAATCAGTATTATACCACTGGACATTGCACTATTTGACACCACTAAAAACTCGTTGCACCATTTGACACCATACTATTCTGAAGTCATTATTACACCATGGGACACCGTTCTAGAAATCATTACACTATTTGACACCAGTAAAGAAATCAGTTTTACACCATTTTGCACCATTGGGCGCTGTTCTCACTGGCTTTATTCATGTTAGGTAATCTAATATCCGCTATAGCCAAATTACAGTACTGTGCAAAAGTCCCATGACAAAAACTAGTCAAGATCAAGTCCAAGCCAAGAACATGAAAAAATGTTACATCACGGCCAATGTTAAAACTCGTTCTAGATGGATTTTTGAAGAGATAATAAACCAATCCCTGTTTCCTGAACAAGCTCACACTGCTCTTTTAATGGAGGAGTTACTTGAGAAAAAGAAACGCATTTTTAAAGGAGGCTGGACTCGGCTGAGACCTACTAGAATATCTGGCCAAGCCTAACGGCCACGGCCGGGACAAGTCCTAGGTCAAATATCAACGAGTCCAAGACAAATCTGAGACAAGAGAGAAGAAATGTACTTGAGTCTAGACTCAAGTCAAAGGCCAGACTCAAGTACTACAGCCGTGGCACCTAAGCAAAAATCTGTCTTTTCCTGCTTTCAAATCATCATATGCATTAGAACTAATATAAACATTAATAAAGTTAAAAATTAAGAATTTCCTGTTTTAAAAAATTCATACTTTTGGAGGAAAAACACATTTTTCGGGTTCTGCCCCAGGAAAGCTCTGATATGGTAAAACCCCCCAACAGCACCTGATTTATCTGAAGGAAGCACCGATGAGCTAAACCAGGTACTGGATGGTCAACTCAGGTACTGGGAGGTTTGGAAATGGTTATGTTAACACATTGACAAATATAATATCACTACTTATTTTAATGTTATTTGTATTTATTGTCATATCATTCGTTTTAACAGTTGCTGCCCTGATAAATAGCTTTATAAATACATTTTTATTCCGGTGTGAGAAATGTGATCAGTGTGTTATGTCTGGAAATTTTGGACCCAATAAAAGAACATAATATTCGGGCGTCGAATATTATATAAAATTCATTTATGAAAGTATTCTATTCTCCCTGTCATTGCTGGGCCCTTGGAATTGTCCCCCGCCCCCTTTATAGGTGGTCCTGGCAATAAAATTTGGTTTTTATATTAGAAAATGTTGGTTCTGCAATTCTGGATTCATGAATGATGACTGATGCAGTGAAAAACGAATAAAATCCAAATATTTCAGTGCAGACTGACGGAGGCTGAACCACACACGCACTCTGAGAATAATGACTGATAAGTGTGTGATGTGCTAGATGGAATAGCAAGGTGGAGTGAAGCTGGAC
>JBBPDA010110724.1:1866-31872 GCA_037974385.1 Arnoldichthys spilopterus
GTAGTGTGATGCTTTGTTATGTCAGGGCCTGCGGCATAACAATATGAAGCACAAGAGCAAGTCCACCTCTGAATGGCTATAAAGTTACAAAATTAGGGTTCTGAAATGTTTCCACTAAAATAATGTGGCAGGACCTTAATTAAGAGATTTCTAAAAGAAATTAGTGGGCCAAAATTCCTCCACAGCAATGTAAAAGAATGATCTCTGGTTATAGTGAGTATCTGTCTGTCATTTTTGCTGCAAGAGCTGACAACCAGTTATTAACCAGGTAAAAAATTACTGTTTATATGCTGATATAGGTGTGGAAAACATATCCTTTAACAAATGAAATGATCATTTAAAAAACTATATTTTGTATTCTTTGAATTATATTACATTCTGTATGAGGATCTGAAATACAGTACAGATCAAAAGTTTTAGAACATCCTGTTTTTCCCGTTTATACAGGTAATTTTAGCAATTCAGTTACAGTGATTAACCTTAAACTGTACATAATACATAATAATGCATAATACATATTGAATAAAAAGTTTAGGTCTAAAATCTGAAAAATCATGATTTCATAGACAACAGGCTTTTCCTCAAGCATTAAGAATCTGGTGAACTTACAGCTTTCCTGCAGTAATGGAAGTAAATGAAGCCTTGAAGGTTAACGCAAACAATTCCCACAGCACTGAAAAAATTACTTGATTTAAATCTGTACATTGGTCCCACTTTAAATCAGTATGTTACACCAAACCAATAACTACCTTTTGTTTACTCTCTTTTGGTAAAAATCATGTTGGTGTAATATATTGCAGTCATGCGGGACTAATGTACAATGTTTAACAAGAAATGTGCAATTTTCTTTTACATTTACATTTACCACTGCACATTACAGTTTACTCCTGTAATCACACTGCTCAAATTACCAGTAAAAACTGGAAAAACAGGGTGTTCTGAAACTTTTGACCAGTAGTGTGCATTTGCTCTAACAAAACCGGGCACCGAGGAGGCAAAACTTTCATCTTACAAAGTATCATGTGAATTCTGAATTCAACAATACACATTCTTTCTATGTGTTGTGCATTGTGCTCAAATACTAGCATGTAGTTGCATTTTGTGATCACTTGGTGTCTCTGTGAGCAGCACTACAGAGCTGTTGGTGGTCCACTTGTGTGGATATGACCTGAAGGAGGAGTGTTCCCCACTACTCGACTACAGTCATTATGAAATCTTCTACACTGTTCCCAACACACAGGTGACACTTCATCAAAATGATCAGACTTAAAAGGTTTAGCACACGTCCAGCATGTCTGATGCAATGAATCAGCTCATTAAAAAAAACCCTGATAAAGTAAAATTAGTGTGTGTGTGTGTGTGTGTGTGTGTGTGTATGTATGTGTTGTTGTTTTAATATATTGATTACTATATATAAGCTGTGTCCAAACGTATCCACTTCTAATCAGCTACTTCAGGGTGCACCCACTGCTGAGACAGGTGTTCAATTGCTTACACTCACAGCCTGACTAATCTCCATAGAAAAGCATGGGCATTAGAATGGGACACTTTACAGGATATTCAAGATTCCATATTGCTTATTTGTCACAAACATAATTATACAAGTACTATATGTGGTGAATTGTACCCTGATCGTTCCTGAGGTAATGAATATGAATATGAATGAAATTATCAATCTGGGTTATTAAAGCTGTGGTGCTGTGACAGGGTTAAGTAGTCACATAGCCTGATGACAGAACTCTCAGTTCTAGCCATAAGACTCCTGTAGTCGCCTGATTTCAGCAGTTTTAACAGACAGTTACTGGGATGAGTTGAGTCTCTGATGATCCTAAATGGTCTGATCCTGCATATCCTGATATAAATGTCCTGCACAGGTGGTAGAGCTGATCTGGTGCAGCGTTCTGCCGCCCTGACTACTCTGTATAGGGCTTTTGGGTCCTGGACACAGCTGTTTTCAAACCAGGAGGCGATGTTCTGTGTCAGGACACTTTCCAAAGCACCAGAATTAAAAGCTGTACATGTACCATGCCCTGTGCCAGGCATCAGCCAATGGTACATAAAGCCACCCAGAACTGGACTGTGGAGCAGTGGAACTGTGTTCTCTGGAGTACTCTGTGTTCTCTGATAGAGCAGAGTGGTAGATCCTTTGGAATTACCTGGAGTGGCAATAATCGTCCATCATCAGTTCTTGACCTCACTAATGCAATGTGACCATTGGTCCAACAGCTAATCTTCCTAGGAAATTTGAGGCTGTTTGCACCAAACCTCATATAAATGCTCTATTAATAACTTTGATTAAAGAACAACAAACACTGATAAAGCAGAATTTTGGATGAGCTAATGTCGATTTTAGTGTACATTTACATTTTAAAGCAATGTTTGGAACAAATGACCATATTACAGAACATAGCAATGCACTAATTGTGTGTAACGTGGTCTGTTTTACAGGGATATGTACACGAGTGGCCACTGCCAGTAGCTCGACATTACCGATCATCATACCACTTCCGTGCATCTGTAGCAGTAAGAGCACCTTTGATTTTCTATCTGTCCACTTAGGCCTAGACCCAGTAGCTTGACCCTTTACACTTTACAGGCCTATATGTGGGTCATGCTGCAGTTCTTTAGTTTATATTTAATAGGTAATGTACACAGTAATTTTGTGGCCTATATTTTAGCTTGTACATGCACTGGCACATGGGTGGTCACTCATAATGGGGTCTACCTATGATGTTTGTCTGCTTACATGTTCCAGCAACTGTCATAATTCATTTTAACATTTTCCAACCTCCTTTTGTCCCTTAAACAAACAGTTTTTGTAACTGTGCTTTTAAAACTGATGTATGTAATTGACCTGTATTCTGATTGCTGCTCTGTTCTGCGCTTGTCACTCATTCAGAGAGCAGTGTCTCTGCTGTGTCTTTAAGATTGATATATGTTGAAGGCATATGTAACTGCCCTTCGTTGCACATCATTCAGAGCATGTGATTGGCTGAGGCTAAACTGATGTAGGCTGAATAGACAGGTGTGCAATATGTTAAAGTGCTCGTGACGATGTAAAAAGATGAATTCCAAACTACCATTTCAAACAGAAGCTTAGTGTTTGTATATGGACTGGGGAGTGAACAGCACATTTATATATGATATCAAACTCTTAAAACAATTTTTAATTTTTTTTATATAAAACATTTACAAAAATAATATACACATTTACATTATAAAAAAATTTAATTGTGATTTAATTGTTTTTTGAACATGAAAAATTATTAATAATTATGTTTTTCTGAGTTATGTCGCTGAATGTAGACTGTGCTAAGTGTAGGTTATGCTAAAACTGCCACTATCTAAAGTCCTTATTTTTTACTTCCAGGGTCAAGCTGACTGTACTACAGACCCCAATTTTGCAGAACTGCTTTTTACTGACTACCACTTGCATTTCTACCGTCGCTGCCAGTGAAGTGTAGGGACCTCTTCTTCAAGCCCTAATCTGACAAAAAAAATCGTTGTATAGAAACAATCATTTACAATAGTGTAGTAGAGCCAATATTCTATCTCCATTGTACCAGATATGTTGAAGGTGTTTTGATACAGCTGTTCACTGTGTTGCCCCTGTATTGTTGCATGCACTCTTTTAAGTACATGCATTTTTTTCAATCAGCTTAAGATCCGACTAAAAACATTGATTGATTTACTAAAGGTTTTTTTCATTTTGGGGAAGAAACATTTGTATTTTATATAAAACACTAGTGTAAGAAAATATTATTTGAATCTAGACCTTTTTGATATTGATATTGATATTAATATTGATATTTTCTGTATTAAATTGCACATCTTTCATATTGTTAACACTGTTTCAGCTCATTTATATACAGGTGATTCATTCAGTTATGTACATTGGTTCATTCATTAAACAATAAAGGAGAAATCTGTTCAAACAAATCAAAGAAAGGTCTGTATTTTTGTGTATGCTGATCACTTCATATTCTGTCAATGTTTGCAGGAATTCAAATTGACTAAAATGTTAGAATGATTAGGTATGTAATGTAGAATCACTTTTATATAATTAATAAGATTAAATTCTTAAAACTATACTATTAAATACTCTGGTGTCTAGGTAGATATAACTATGTAAGCTGTCCCATTGGTTAGGACTTTACAAGCTGGATTGAAGTAACAAATATTTAGAAACTGACAAAATGTAACCAATTGTTTATTGATCTACTATTGGTGGTAATAGTTTTGTGAAGATGTCACACTAGACCTTCTGGAAGTTCCTAATATGTTACTGACTATGGATTCAAGTAGCAGTTTAACCAGTGGATTTTCTATAACAGGTTACAAATAAAACATGGAATGTCTTTTAAATTTCAATGTCAGTGTTTACCCTACAATCCTGTTTTCCAAAAAGTTGAGGCGTTGTGTAAATAAAAAATTGAAGCATGACTAGTTGTTGGGAAATAAATGCCCTATTTTGAATTTGGTGCCTAAAACATTTTCCAAAAAATGTTGGGAAAGGGGCATGTTTACCGCTGTTTATCACCTCTTCGTTTAACAATGCTCTGTTAATGTTTAGGAAACGTGAAGATTAATTGTCAGGTTTGAAAGTGAAATGTCCTTTTCATTCATTCATTCATTCATACCATTATTTTCCAACTACTTTTTCCATTTCATGTCACTGGCAGGCTGAAGCCAATCCCAGCTGACTTTTTCAAGAAAATAAAAAATTCAGTTGCTCCACAGTTTGGAACTTCCTTTCTCACATTTTCACAGGTTTGGACTGCAGGGAGGCCTGGCCAGTGTAGCACCAAGACTCTTCTCCTATGGTGTCATGCTGTTGTAATATGTATGAAAACAGTTTGTCATTGCCTTGCTGAATTAAACAAGGCCTTTCCTGAAAAAGGCACTGTCTGGATGGCAGCATGTGTTGTTCCAAAACCTGCATGTATCAACATTAATGGTCTGTTCCTAAATATGTGTGTTACCCAGGCTATGTGCAGTAATGCACCCCATCACTGATGCTGGATTTTTAACTGTGCACTCATGACAAACTGAATGGCCTTTCCGTTCTATAGTTGGGGGGATGCAGTGTTTATGATGTCCTATAAGAATTAAAAATTTGATTTGTCTGTCCACTAGACATTTTTGTCTATATATGGTTTCTTCCTTGCACGGTAGATTTTAAACTCACATTTGTGGATACAAACAATGGCTTTTAGAAGTGTTCCTAAGCCTATGCAGTGGTTATCTTTACAGAATCATGTCTATTTGTAACTAAGTGCCACCTGAGGGCCCAAAGATCATGGCCATTCAAAACAGGTTTTTGGATTTGTCTCTTGCATACAGACATTTTTCCACTCAGAATCCTTAGTGGTTAGCACTGTCGCCTCACAGCGAGAAGGTCCTGGGTTTGATCCCTGGGTTGGCCACTGGTGTCTTTCTGTGCGGCGTTTGCAAGCTCTCCCCGTGTTCCTCCAGGTGCTCCGGTTTCCTCTGGCTGACTGGATACTCTAAAAGTATTCTTGTCTGTCTATGTGTTGCCCTGTTCCACCAGGTGTTGTTAGCATAAAACAACTTTTCAGTTGCCCCAGCCCATTTGCTTTACTTTTTGCTGGCATCACATTGAAAATGATCATATATTTACTTTCAACATTATGTTGTCTTTGTTCTGTTTTCAATTAAATATGGCTTTACATGATATGCAAATCATTACATTCTGTTTAAATGTATCATTTTACACAAGCATCCCAACTTTTTTGTAATGGTCCAAAAGAGCAAAACAATCTTTTTATAAGATGGAAGTTCAGATCCAAACATCTGACTGGCTGAGCCATGTTCAAGGCTAGACATGTGCACACTTATGGCCTTGTCATAACAACTGATTTCTATATTAATCTGCCTACATCCTGAAATCCACTGTATCACTGACAGGATAACTAACTGTTTTATTGTTCAGTAGTAGTTGTAGTTTGGTGGGCCAAAACTACTTATAAAGTTAATGTTATTTCTTTAAACTTTGCTATATTGTGATATGTTCATTATTAAATGACAAAAAGGTTAAATAGTTCAAATGGTTGCAAAATATAATGATGGGTGACCAAATTTTTTTTCCCCAACTTTAGTAGCACATGCTTTATGAGCAGTGATAGCCTAATGGTTAGTAGCCTGAGATTGGGAGGTCACAGGTTCAGGTCCCGGCCCAGATGCCACTGAGGTACCCTTGAGCAAGATAAAGTCCTGCTACACAGCTCCCCGGGTGCAGGAGTGTGGTTCTTTTGGAAGATCCAAATAATGAGCAACATGTAATTCTTCAAGTAATCATGTGTTTGGTGCCCTCAAGCAACCAGTTGTTTGTGTCTCTTGTAGTTTGTGGGCACAGGCCTTCTTTTTATCAGCTCATGGAGTTCAAGTCAGGACTTTGACTAGGCCACTCCAAAATCTTTATTTTGTCTGTAAACTTGCTCTTGCGCTTCAGGCTTAAAACAATGACACCTATAATTTGATTATACAGTGTAGCATTACATTTGAGAGACTCTGCCTAATCACTGCAATAAAACATGATATGAGTTGTCTCTCTAGATACTGGTCACATGTGGACATTTAGATAGATAATGATGTGTACCATTATGTAACAGCGTCTACAAGCCAATAGAATAAGTCCAGTATATAAATATACAACCAATGTATACAGAATACCATCTCTAAACACACAACATCTCGAACCAGATGCAGATGACCACACCGGGTATCATTCCTGCCAGCTAAAAACAGGAAACTGAGGCTACAATTGCACAACTTTGCTCACCAAAAGTGGACAATACAAGATTGGAAAAATGTTGCCTGGTCTGATAAGTATTGATTTCAGCTGCGACATTCAGATGATAGGGTCAGGATTTGGCATAAATGACATGAAAGCATGGATCCATCTTACTTTATTTCAACAGTTCAGGCTGCTGGTGGTGGTGTAATTGTGTCTCTTAGTACCAATTGAGCATCGTTTAAATGCCACAGCCTCCAAAGTCACCAGATCTCAATCCAATAGAGCACATTGGGGATGTGGTGGAACAGGAGATTTGCATAATAGATATGCAGCTAACAAATCTGCAACAGTTGTGTGATGCTATCATGTCAGTATAGACCAAAATCTCTAAGGAACGTTTACATTTTGTTGAATCTATGCCATGAAGAATTAATGCAGTTCTGAAGGCAAAAGGGGCTCCAATTCTTTTTTAAATATAATTTTTCTTATGACCTTGTGTGGTTGTTCGTAGGTGCACAAACGTCCAACATAATCAGCTTCTAGTCATTTGTCAGCACAAGTAAAATGATATGGATTTATTTAAATCTTATTTTTATTATTTATTTCTTTAACCCTGCTATACAATTGTACCAGCCACCTCAGGCACCGACCATCTCACTAGCACCACTTTTGACTTTGTTCCGACCTTTCCAGGCTGATATATCTTAATAACCATCTTGCTGAGTTTTTTGTTTTCTTGTTGAGACCTTTTATGCTACTTCCTTGATGGAAAGATTTTATGTTATGTTCTTTAGCCTAGGTGTGTGTCTAGTGTTAGTGAGCTCAGCCAATAATTATATTTGGTTAATCTGAGAAATTCCTTTTCAAACAGTGCCAGTTGGTGTTTAACTTTTTTTCTTCAAAAACCTTTACTCTATACTCTATTTTCTGTTTATCCAGGATGTCTTTGTCTTACATTACATGTTTTGTTTGAAGACTTGTAGAACAATAAAATTGTGACAAATAAGCAAAAATAGAAGAAATCAAAACACAAGAAAAAAAACCCACTTTATTTATAGGTATCAAATACCCACTGTATAGGTTTACACCTAATTACTGCTGCAGAGAATACAGACGCTAACATGCCAGTACTATGTGGATGTCACTGTACTGTGCTAGAATGGTCCAGCATCCAAATAATATCTGGTCAGCAGTGGTCATACTGTAGGTGGTGATAGCGATGAGCTCTTGCTACTGATAGACATGGTAGAGGATCTGATACATGGCTGCTGATAAAATGAATATATCCGAAAAGATATACCTAATAAATTGACAAATCAGTGTATGTGATGAATGACACCCAAAACGCGGAGGAACCCAAGAAGCTCATCAAAATGCATTCTTATAACTTATTCAGGCGCAAAGACTAAATCACTCACAGATACTAATTGCATGTGAGTACAGACAGCAGGAAACTTGAAGTCATGGAAGGAGAAACCATAGAAGCACTGCATTATTGAACAATGATGGCAGACAGAGAGGGCTGAAAAGCGTGGCTGCACTTCAATGAGGAGGAGCGCTTTTTACTGGGTGAAGTGACCCCGGGAGTGCTCTGCACTTTGCATTCCAGCAGGCCAGGGACGATGGACACCCACAATCAGGCAAGTACCTTTTCTCAGTTATCAGGTAGACTGAAAAGGCTTTAAAGAGCCAATCTCTTACTTTTTTTTTGCATTTTATTTGTTTTTTGAGGTCCACTGGTGATATCATTTTGTGAGTTAACATGTCAAAAAGTAAACTCAAAAAACAGACCAGGCTGAAACACTCATAGCTTCCATGTAAAGTGGTGAGGCTAAACTCCCACAGGCTGATTAGGCTTATATATCCAATGCAAATCCTGGCTTATATATGCAAAGCCTAAATGTTGTTGTGACTTCACATAACAACAAATTCAAATCAGATTTACAAGAGATGCGCAACGAGGCATAACGCACCAATGATGACTTCCTCAGCATGGCAAAGGAATATAGCTCTCTTCTTTACACCTGCAGTCACTTGAAAATATTGATTTAATTCCTAATTTTACTGTCAACTTTTCATTTTATGCTCATTTTATCACTGTGAAGCATTCTGCGTATGATCATGTGTGATATAAATAAGTCGATGAAACTACTCAAACTAGCCAGCATGAGCCGTGCTGCATCGTAAAAATTAGGTCACTCTAGATTCAAATGATTTAAATGCATAATTTTCTAAAATGATCCTTATGTTTCCTTAGCTGGAACATGGACAAGAACTCACGAGGACTGTTGGACACTCTTTCGCTTTGAGCCTTTCTTTCATAATACAGCAGAATTATTCAACTTTAAAAATGTATAATTTAAATTTTTTAAGTTATTACATGTTAAAACTGTGATATTTTTTAATACAATAACTGATATAATAATAAGTTCCATTGTCCAGCATGTATGAATCAAAGGCAATCAGAAATATTGATCTAAAACGTTCTGAGAGCACTTGTGTGTCTATGCGTCTGAGGGCAGTAACTGAGAAGGAGGCTGAGGTAAGTAAGCTGCAGTCAGCTGCAGTGGAGATCCTATCAGATTCCCCTATGGCAGCGCTCATCAGAGAGACAGCCGGCTTGATTACAGCTGACACGGTTGACAGAAAAAAGAAACACCCCCACACACATCAGAGACAGATCTGCAGTGAGAATATTCTAGTATATTTAGTCCTACCAACAGAATAAATGAGATGCCCATCACGGGAGAAGTAAGTAAAGCCTAGATTCAAGACCAAAACTAAGAAAAAGAAGGCAGTGACATTTCTTGATATTCAAGTGCTAGAGGTGATGTCTTGGGGGTGGGGGCGTTTGGGTTCTATATGTTTGTTAAGATGTGACATATCGACCTTCCATTTCTGGGACTAAACATCTCCATGTCTAAAATGCTATACTGACATTTTCTTACCATGTTCTGACACTTTGAGTCTTTACACACACATACACACATTGGTATTGCTATCTTTGTTAGTACATTTCATTGACTACTGTAATGTACTGGTGGGCAGTGGTGGCCTAGTGGTTAGGATGCTGCCTTTGGGACCTGAAGGTCACAGGTTCAAGTCCCGGCCCAGGTGCTACTGAGGTACCCTTGAGCAAGGTACCATCCCACTACACTGCTCTCCGGGCTCTGTTGGTAGCTGCCCGCTGCTGCATGTGTGATGGGTTAAATGCAGAGGTCACGTTTCGTTGTGGTGCTTGAGTGTGTTCACAATGACAAAGAGTCGCTTTCACTTTAATAATGTATTTCAGTAATACTGCACCTAAACCCCTCTTTCTGCCCTTTTGGTTTTTCCTAAAAAAAGTTGAATTTGTGGGGAAAACAGTATAGTTCCTTGTGAGGACCAGCAAAGTGTCCTCACTTTGACAGATTTACCTGTTTTACTATCATTATTGGATTAAATAGAGTCGAATGAGTAGAGTTAAATACATGTACACACACACACACATCACACAACAAACAGTCAACATCTCAGTCCACCAAAGAGAAGCATTGTGCATGTTTAGCAACAGAAGGCCAACTAAAGTTAGAAACAACATGGTGTGCTGGTGCTAACTGTGGCATACAAATGGATCTTCAGTACTGAACTTCAAGACACTACTTGTACACAAGAGAAATGTCATGAACCTGCTGTTAAGTAAAGTCAAATGCTGACTGTTTTCAGTAGTTAAGCTAAGGCTGCGTTTAAATTGAGCTGGCAAGGCTGTTGATTCAATGTGCTTTCACACCTGCAGCCCTAGTCCCTTTGAATTGCACCATAGTGTGAAAGTGAAAGTGACTGTTTGTCTCCCTTGTTCTGGTCAAACGTCTGAAAAACAACAGCTTTTGCGAAGTGCAAAGTAGTTCAATACTTTCAATGTTTTCTCAAAGTGTGTTTGCCACTCTGTTGGTATATTTTTTATCTTTTTAATTCTTATGTACAGAGCAGGTAGGAGCATTTGTTCAGTATAGTTCCTTGTGAGGACCAGCAAAGTGTCTTAACTTTTACAGATTTACCTGTTTTCCTATCATTATTGGGTTAGAGTTAAAGTAACCTGTAAACAAATTGTGATATATTAGGTAGCAAGTGAACAGTCAGTTCTTGATGTTGATGTGTTGGAAGCCAAAAAAATTGTCATGCGTAAGTCTTATTTTGAAGGCTAATTGTGGTGTAACAGATAGGGAGTTGCACCTGTGACCCGAAGGTCACTGTTTCAAGTACCACTGAGGTACCCGTGAGCAAGATACCATTCCCAAGCACTGGTTCTGGGGCGCTGCCCACTGCTTCTACATGGATGGATCAAATACAGAGTTTTTCATAGCTGCTCACTGCTGCACGTGTGATGGGTTAAATGCAGAGGTCACATTTCGTTGTGGTGCTTGAGTGTGTTCACAATGACAAATAGTGATTTTCACTTCACTTTCACTTTTTGTACTAAGTCTTATTGAAAGTTGGGACAGATTTATTATTTTTATATATTATTATACTATACCCATGCTTATAATCAACTAAATCTGTTTACAAAATTGTGTTGAAGTCATACTACAAATATTTCATTTTTATTTTGTCTAACAGCTTCCGCTGACAGAGCATATGGATGCAAATCTCCCTCAAAGAGTTGAGAAGATAAACGAAGCTGAATGGAAAGATGCAAGGTTGGGCACTTTTACTGTGTCTCCATGAACTTGTCTGTCACTGACTGACTCATCCCCACACATAACTGAGTCTAATGCACCTCTAATTAATCACATCAGACAGACTGTTATTCTGCTTCACTCTTGATGGTGGCTGTAATTTGAAGTAAAGACACATTTTTACTCAGGAAACAGAACTGAATAATGTAATGTTTGCCTTCCCAGGAAAACACATTTTTTTGTGGCTATGTGGAGTTTTGGGATGTAATATTTGGTACCTTAAATGACAAGTAAAAGTATGCACTATTAGACATTCATTCATTCATTCATTGTCCAAATTGCTTCTTCCATTTTGGGTCGAAGGGAAGCTGGAGCCAGTTCCAGCTGACTATGGGCCCCAGGCAGGGAACACCCAGGAGAGGAGGCCAACCCATTGTACCGGAACATATAGACAGACAACTATTTACACACATTCACACCTGTGGCCGATATAGAGTATCCAGTCTTTCTAGGCTTTCAGAGAAAGTCTAATGATCTTTTTTATTCAATAGAATTGTATTTGTGTTTAGACTTGGCAAATACTGCAGTACTGGTCATACCTTAATTATTAAGTTAAATAACATAAAATGCCCAACAGAAGATGATCCAATCAGTGTTTATTATTGCCCTTTATGTGCCCTTACTGCTACTTTTATTAAGGATAACACTGATGTGGACTGACATTGTGTGTGGACAGATATTTAGTACCTTAAATTCAATGAGATACAGGCAAAGGCCAATGAGACTGGATGATTCTGTTTAAGGATGACTGGCCAACATGGCAGGGCGAAATCCAAATACATGTGCTTATTATTACCTATAACTTGTGACTGAGCTTCATTATGCATGTTATATGAAATGAGCCTCTGTAGATTAGCAAATTAGCTCATTTAAAAATGGTGCACATATGCACATACCAAGCCTACATATTGCATATGTTTGTCCCGCAGTTTCTTGCCCACTGACATCAAGCAAGAATGTTGAGGAAGGCTGCAGGGCAGACTAACCTGTGAGTTAGTTGGAGATGGAGATCAGAGGTGTTACTGGACTATCAACACATGCCTGTGTCACTGCTTTACAGTGTGCTACAGTCTTAACACATACAAAGCAAATTATTGATTAGATGATATGTGATGTTTGGCCCATGCATACATTTTTAAAAGAAAAAAGTCTTCAGTGTGTAGAGTAAAAGTGTGGCATATGGGACAAAAATTGGGGTCATCCAAATAAGCAATCATACTTTTTCATATCAACTTGACAATGTTCCTTGTTAAAGCATGCAATGTATGTATCTTTTCCTCAGGTGTTTGTTCCCACAGACTGACCCTGCTGCTTCCCAGAAGCCAAGAAGTGAAGGTCTACCCCTGACTACTACATTACATGGACAGCACATGACACTAGAGGACAACAAAGGTTTACTGGTAGAGGTAATGCAAGAGTTCCATCAGCTGCCTTGTGCCTGGAACAGGGATCAAACAGAACCTCATACGCTTGAATGAAGAGCATTATTGCTTAAGGAGACCTTTGCCCTGTGGTCACAAAGCCGTGGAGCTCTCATATCAGATGTGTGTATGTGTGTGTGCGCCAGAGAAAAAGAGAGAGAGTGGAAGATAGGGAGACCTGGGTGTATTTAGGATGCAGGAGGTCAGTGTTGATCAGACATGACATCTACATAAGCCTTTCATGCCAATTGAAATGTCTAGTTAGCATAAATTCTGCTTTACAGTCATTTGAAAAAATTAGAACACCCCATTAAAATTTAGTCCTTTATAAATGAACTAAAGGGTTATTTTACATGTACAGCCCATTACAAATCACCCTAGAGAATCTCAATAGGATTCAGACCTGGATTTTGATTTGTTCACTCCAGAACTCTCCATTTCTTTTGGGGGGATTTAAAGGAATGTTTTCCTGTAATGTTGTCATAGTCATATTGAATGACCCATCACCACTTCAGCTACAGTTCATAGCATTTTAAGTAATAATGAATGTAGGACAGTCTTAACTTTTTCCTCAGTGTGAATTTTGTTGTGAATTTTAGTTATTTTTTGCATAGATGATGCAAATACATCTTTACCTTTATCTATAGATATAATTTAAGACTAGTAATATTAATAATATTATTATGGTTATATTTTTTAAGGACTAAATATTTAATGAGTTGTCCTATATTTTTCACATCACTGTATATTGGGTTGTGTCAGTTGTCATGAATGGCTTATGTAGGTGTCATGTAGCTGGTGCAATAAAATCAAGTCAAATCAAGTCCGGGCCAGTGTCCAGCACAGTTTGGTGATTTCCCTTTTCAGACATGCTCTGTAAGCCTGACAAATAACAGGTAAGTTACACCAGGTGTGTTTAAGCAGAGCATCTGCAGATCATGTACACTGTCATCTGGACCAGTCGCTACACACTTACTATATCACTCATGTTCCTCTAGCGCAAGAGAATACCTAGCCTCAAACAGGAGCTAAAATAGTTCCTCAAAACAGCATTATAAGAACTATAATCAGTCTCAATTCCTCTGGTGCAAACACACAATAAACAGGGAAGTTCCTCCAATGGTTCTAAGAACTATAAAATAAATTTAACCCCGGTTTGAAGGCGCCTATTATAGCTCCTGTTTTAGGGTAGGTACTTTCTTGCACTAGAGGAACCATGAGTGATATAAGTGAACTGTATCCAGGAGAATTGGTCCAGGCGAAAGTGTACGGTAATTGGTCCACAAACAAATAGGGTAAAACCTTACATCACTGTGAATACAAGCAGTTAAAACACCCCTGAAGGTGTATATATCTCAGGGGAGATCTTCAGTGCCTCTCAAATGCCCTTTAACTGTTTGGTCTGAAAGTGCCTAATGTGAATTCACTGATATTCTGAAAGCGTGGTAATAAGTTTGTGTGTGTCTGTGTGTTGTGTGTTTGGGATGAATAGCTGGCACGTATTGAGCAGGAACTAAGAGAGAGTCTGCACAGAGAGGAGCAGAGGCAGCAGGAGTTGGAACGGATAAGGCAGGAAGAGAACCGTCAGCGCTGGAAAAGCCTTTGCTTCCTCAACCTCAATCAGCGTACCGCTAAGTATGACCCAGAAGAGGCCACTCTGATTTTGACTTATGTGAGATTATCATTGCTGATCATTTATCTCAAATACCTTTAGAGGTAAGGGAAGATATTCCTTAGAACTTAGAACCAAATATATTAGTATAAAATCTAACTAAATATACATAAGTTCCAGTCTAACTAACTAACTAACCTTTAGAAATAGAAAAAAAGAAAAACAAATTGAAAAATTTATATTACACCACTGTTGAGAGTGGTCCACCACCCATCAGCCAAGAGTGGCTCTATGGTCAGAAACATATTACTGATGAGGTGCCAGAGCAGAGCTTTACAGCATGGTTTGTAAAAAATGGCTAGTGTGTATAAGTTACCTGATTAGCTACTGATAGAAAATTTCCAAAATTACTCTACATAGTACATACTTGAAATATTCATCTAACTATGAATCACTGTGGCCTTTTGCAGACCCTGGGTGACGAGTTACTATAAGAACATACCGATGCACATTTACTGCCTGCCCATTGAAACTGTGTCCCAACGACAAAAGAAAAAGAAAAAGCATTGACTGGAGGAAGTAAGACATTCAGTGGTCTACATGGAAGTGGGACTACATGGATAAAATGTCAATCAACAGTAGAAACACAAAATAAAGTCAACAGCTTTACAACAATAGATCTCTTCGGATTCACTACTGGATATTAACTCTGACATGAAGATTCTTGAACAAGACTCATAGAGCTCAGTGTAGGTCTAAATACCGCTAACCATATTTCATGAAGAGCTTTCAGGAACTAGCCTTTACTTCTTTTTTATTATAATAGTTTTTAATTTTTCTTGTGTTATTTTCACTTTTTTACTATTTTATTCGACTTGTTTTTATTTTATTTTTATTAATATTATTTATGTCTCTGGGCAAATTTCTGAGGAGGCTTCAAGTCCAAGAGTTTCTTCGCTGGTAATGATGTTCCATTGTTGCCTGTATATGACAATAAAACCTAAACTTAGCTACTGGGATTCCTATGACCTTTAATTTTTCATATGATCTGCTGATGTCTCTTTTAAAATGAATAGACTGGATGCTAAAATCTGATTGGCTAAACTCTCAAAGCCAAAAATACACCCATGAACTGAATTCTGTATTAATTCAAGTTTTTAAATTTTAGTTTAATAAGTTTTTATTTTTAAGTTTATGGAATAATCCTTACCATAATGTTACTACATTGCCTGACAATTTATTGTGATTATTTTAAAGAATACAAAACTGAAAACATTAATATATGTATACATTATGTACTGAACACAGCATTGTACTTGTGTCATATTTTGTTGCAGTTATTTAAAAGCAAAAGGTCACGAGGGGGATTGTATTATGGTGATTACTGTGCTCATTGTATTATTTAAGATTTTGACCAAAACCCATGAAACATGCATTTAAAACACAATATGTAATACTGAGCATTATGTACCAGGATAAATCTTTTTTTTTTAATCAAAGATAGCTTTTTATCCATCCATCCATTTTCTAAACTGCTTCTTCTGTTTCCGGGTCGTGGAGATGCTGGAGCCAATCCCAGCTGACTGTGGGCCTAAGGCGGAATACACCCAGGACAGGAGCCTAACCCATCACAGGGCAACACATAGACAAGCATTCATACACACACTCACAAATACGGGCAACTTAGAGCATCCAATCAACCTACTGCAGCCTTTGGATAGCGGGAGGAAACCCACGCGGACATGGAGAGAGCACCTGTGGATCGAACCCAAGACCATCTCGCTGTGAGGCGATAGAGCTAACCACCGCAGTACTGTGCTGCCTGGCTTTTTATCTCAAATTGTAATTTATTGTTATAGTGGTTATAGTTGCTTTGGATCAAGCCAATCCATCCAGGTTACAGATATAATGCAACTCTCTGCCTCTGCTGCAGTTACAGGCCGTAGTGGACCTTAGTATGGGATTCTTGAGTATGTACCTCATAATGTTTTCTCGCATTTAGCATCACATGTGTTACTTGTAAATTTATTTCGGATGCCTTTTAAATTTGATTTAAAAAAAGAAGAGAGAGAAAGAGAGAGAGAAAGAGAGAGAGAGAGAGAAAGAGAGAGAGAGAGAGTGAGAGAGAGAGAGAGAGAGAGAGAGAGAGAGAGAGAGCGAGAGAGAGAGAGAAAGAGAGAGAGACTCGGGGCGCAGTGATGCCTAAAGCACATACAGTTGTGTATTCAGATTCAGATTCAGATATAGAAAAAGTTTTATTGATCCTGAAGGAAATTGTTGTTTACAGCAGCTCAGACAGACAGAAAGACAAGAAGGCACTAAGTAACAAAGAGTAAGAAAAATCTAACTAGAATAAAAATTTAAAGAATATAATTGCTCTTTTATTAAATTATATTATGTAAACGATCTTAACACTATATACTTTAACTATACACTATGTAACATTATATAACATTATATATACACCAGATCAGTTACACTATATACTATAACTCTAAACTGTGTAAACAGCTGTATGAAGCACTATTGTGCTTTAAGTGAGTATTGCACCAATGAAATTGCACATGGGGAAAGAAGTATATTACACTTCCCCGAAGGTTATATTAAGACTGTCTGGTATAAATATGACTGTAATATATAAATATACACACTAAAACATGCAGCAGCAGACAGGAAATTGCGCATAACTTATATATTAAAAATTAAATGCACTAAAACGTACAATAAATGTAATGTACAATGTCTACAATATGATATTGAACCTAATTAAACCTAAAGTGGTTTATGTATGTTAATAAGTGGTAATAAGTATGTTATATGATGTTATTGTGATTGGAATCTGAGCAGCGAGGAGGTAACTGGTAAAATGTCAAAAAGACCAGCAATGTTTTTTTTTATTTCATGAAACCAGGTGAGTAGGACACTAAGCAAGCCACTGTCATTTTGGTGGATCAGCTTTACTTGTTTTGACATATGATTACTGCAAGCCCCACAGCTAAACAAGAGGGCATTTGTGCTGTGAAATGGTGAAATGAAGATGGCAAATGGGAAATTTGTCAGTCCCATCACTGTGGGCATAGTGTACTCTGGGCTACTCTGTCACGTCAATGCTTTCTTTTTGCCCTCATTGTTTAAGCTTTATGCCTCTATAGTACAAAAGCAAAAACAACTACATTACCAAGATACACGTTTGTCCATGTAACATTTATTTATTTTGTTTTAATTTTCTCCAGTTGAAAAGCTGGAAAACTGAGCCATCTCTCTGTATTCACGATCACAAATTGATTGGTAAACACTGATAGCTGCTATTGGGAAAGTCCTTTGTTTATTTCTTTGACTGTATTGCTTGCTATTAGACGTGTCAGGTATGCACAAAACATGACAATTTGTTATACAGCGTAGCAAACAAGTGTGCGTTTCTCAGTTGTTTGTGAGCTGATCCAGAGTGAACTGCACGGTGTTGCCGGTGTCTGTTGTTTCTGATTTATTCATTGGTTAACTTTTAGATGTAAACTTACTAAACTTACATTAACTTCTAATGTTACATGGAGAGTTAGAAGACTATAGAATGCTCAATGTTGAACATTTCAAGCAGGAATTAGTAACATTAAAAATTATTAAGTAACATTTCTGCTAAAATAATTTGACTTTTGACATGGGCTGATGACTAATCTTTCTCTCGAAAGAGCTTATTTTTAATATCCTGTAGTTACTATGTAACGAGTGCTTTCCCACCTGTATTCTGATAAATCTCACCTCCTATGCTACGATTGGTTAGCATTGTCCCCCTAACTCTGCCAGGATTGGGTAGGAGTTTATATGCACAAGCAGCTCACCAACTAGCTTTTGGCGAGCTGTTTCTGTGTCTGAATATTAGCCAATCCTGATGCAGGAGGCAGGCCTTATCTGAATGTAGGTGCAGAGTCGTGCTTATGGCTATATTGCCCATGTCACCTATGCTATGGGCTGCCCCTGATACCACGCCACAGTGTGACGTTACATTTCAGCAAAAGCAACTTATCAGTACAAAACACTGCACACAGTAAAATGGAGTAAATTAACTGTGGAATTAAACATTGATTTTTATGTTTCTTCAATAAATGGGATTGTTCACTATTTTGGTTGATGCATCATTACAGATCAATTCACTGTTACATCCCTCATTACTACTCTTATCTTTCCCCCTTTCCCTTTATTGGAAGTTATCTTAGGATTTTAGGACGAAATGTTTCCCATGCTCTGCTTTTTGGCCCACTGGCACCCCACCCTTATCTTCGGTTTATAGCGGTCCCGACTCTACAGCACGCAGCCATGTCGCATCCAAAAGAGCGGGATTAGTGCGGTGAGTGCGCTTTTACGACGGTGGCGCTCGGTGTCGGCCAGGCCGCTCACTTCCATTACAGTCTCTCTAAAGCAGCTTAGCCCCTCTGCTGCTTCGGCCGAGGGCTTTACTTCTCTGTGTGATAGTGTATGCGCGTATGTGTAAGAGACACTGAGTGAGTGTGACTGTAAAAAAGCCTGTATGTAAAATGAGAAGGGGCTGGGGTGTTATGCCGTGTTCTGCATCCCTGCCGAGGACTGCGCCTCGCGGGAGCGCGCACAGTCTAAGCGGAAATTGCTTGATGTGGATTTCGATGGCAAATTATCGTTTAAAACGCGATACGATCGTTTAAAGGTTTCTTAATGCTACATCACCACTTTTTGTAATATATAGGCTTTTACCTGCCACCACTGCTACGATTTGTCTAAAATTCGTCAGGTTTAATCGTTTAATATTAAGACATTTCTATAAAATTATAGTGGGGTGCATTATTCGGCAAACCGAATTTTGCACCCCCCTATTATTTCAAACAACATAAGTGTTAAATATATACATTTACAGCATTAGTTAAACACAGCCCCAAACAAGTGCTGGAAACTTCTCTAGATCCTAGCGTTTATGGGAAAATATATAGGGGGTGCAGTATTCGGCAAGGCTGATTTTATAACTGCCCAGATTTGCCTCCATTATTATTTCAGCCAAAATGAGCAGTTCTCGGCAGGCAGGCAGAATTCGGCATAACACCACGGGAGAGAAACACAGGCCTGATCCGCACGGAAACTGGATTTTTTTTCTTCTTCAACCACTACAACTACTTCACCAAATGTAACGTCTTTTGACAGAAAAAGGAGCCGACACGCTTAGCTACATGCCCGCCTGTGGCATCCGGAGCAAAATCCAACCCCAAATGGACACGGTCGTTGCTGGACAGAGGTTTGTGATGGTACAGTAGCTGAACGTAAGCGCGCGTTAGCTCGCTCGGCTAGCTGGTTGTAGGCTGCGATGGTAGAGCTACATTACATGATTCTGATTTTGGTTTTGCGCATCTGCCGTGGTAATAAATACGTCGTTAATGCTGGAGCACCACCGTGATCTAAAATGTGATTTGTGAAGGTCTCTTACGGCTATTGGGGCTGCACAATAGCTAAGCGTTAACGTTAGCTTTGCGGCTAAAGCGGTAGGATCCCGCGGGTAAACAGGCTGAACTGCTGTTTTGAAGGCGAACATTTATGTCCTCTTGGATTAAGTTGTGGTCGGGCATTAAGTGAAGTTATGCGGGACGGAGTCTTGCTAAATTTTTGCACGTAGGGGCTGCAGTTATATGACAGTATATGGTGTTACGCTACAGTGAACATGGTAAACTTTAAGGATGTAACAATGAATCGATCTGTATCGATGCCCTGACAAAACAGCGCACGATCCGATATATCGATGTGACGCACAAAAAATCAAGGTGTATGTTCACTCCACAACTAATTTGACTTCATTTTAGTATTAGGAGTGTTTTATATTGAGAAACTGGTTTTGTTTATGACTACACTGCTGGAAAACTGCGGTCACATGAGTTGGCTGTGGACTCTACTGAATTAGGCAGCAAGTGAACGGTCCCTTCTTGAGAATAAGGGTAAGCATAAGGATCTGAGGCACTTTGACATGGCCCTTATTGTAAAGGCTATATGACGGAGTCTGAGCATCTCCCAAAAGAATAAGGTTTTGTGGAGTGTTGCAGGTATGCACTAGTTCCATACCAAAAGTGATCCCAGAAAAGACAACTGGTGAATCTGCTAAGAGGTCCTGGGCATCTAAAGCTCATTGATGCATATGGGGAGTGCAGACTAGCCCATCTGGCCTGATCCTAAAGAGAAGCTCCTGTTGTACAAAATGTCAATGCTGACTATGATAGAAAGGGCCCAAAACTCACAGTACACCACAGTCAGAGGGGGACATGCACAGTATTAGGCAGGTGTTTTTAATGTTAATGTTGATCTGTGTATATATGAGCAAGGACCATATCACAGCTCAACCTCTTCGAGCATCTTTCTTAGCCTGACTGGAGCTCACACCTTTCTCAAAAAAAAGCTTCCCCTGACTGTTAGAACTACAATGTCCCTTGCTGTATGCAAATGACAACTGAAGACCCACCTAGTCAAAGAGCACTTGGGACAATAACGTCATGCCTGTGTCCTAAACTAACCAACATAATTATGACAAACTCTTGTGGTTCTGCGTGCAGTCTTATCGGGTCCTGGTAGAGGATGAACTCCAGCTCTGGTAGAATCTCATTTGACTAGCATCTCTTAACTGAAGTCTAGGTTTACTAGTGTGAGGGACTTTTTTGTAGACTATAAAGCAATTATGTGTGCTCTGGATTAAGGATGTCTGCCAAAAACTGCAACTGAAAATGTAATGTACTCTTAATGTGACATGGACAGATAATGTTGATTTTCAGACTATAACGATATAAGCATGAGATCTTCTGCTACAGTAGAGAGTTAAATGCCAGTTTTCACTATTTGGTTTCCATCCAATGTAAGATGTAAGTGTTATATGTCATCTGTAGAGAGCACAGATTTTTAGCGAGGATGGTAAAGGCACTTTTAAGTATATATATCCTTATGCTCCATAAGTTTAACTGGTTCTGGGTCTTTTGTGGTGCATAAGGTCCATTGATCCAAACTTTTCTGGAATGTAGGAGGTATAAACGTCCTTACAAATTCATCAGATTTATTGGCCAAGTATAATCACACACACAGGGAATTTGGTTCTGGCTGGTGTTTTTCCTCGTACTACAGACAGTATATAGAAATGCACACATCATTTACATACAGTTCTGTACAATACTTACACTACGCACTAGACCGGAATGTCATTTCGGTGTAAATCACAAGTTTCATCACCATTCAGTGCTTTGTTGATTATTTTATCCAACACTCTGCTACATCTTTTAATACATTTAAATTTGCAACGATGTGATTCATTTTGATGTGAAAGGCAGCACGGTGGTGCAATGGTTAGCACTGTCACCTCACAGCAAGAAGGTCCTGGGTTCGATCCCTGGGTAGGCCATGGGTGTCTTTCTGTTTGGAAATTGCAAGCTCTTCCTGTGTTTGCATGGGTTTCCTCAGGGTGCTCTGGTATGCTTCCACTGTATAAAGGGTTGCAATAGCTTGATTGGATACTTTTATTTGCATGTGTGTGTGTGTGTATGGTTGTTGTGAGATGGGTTGACCTCCTGTCTTGGGTCTACCCTGCGTTGGGCCTAGTTGGCTGGGATCGGCTCCAGCTTCCCCACAAACAGAAATGCATAAGTGGTTTAAATAATGAATGGATGAATGATTGAAAGACTATATATTCTCTTTCCCATTCACACATTTCTTTTCTATTAATCTGTGGTTCATGCAGTGTCTAAGCAACAGGCTTCAGTGGCTTTTCAGCTTTATAACAGCAATGGAATGAACTGTTGGATATTTTATTGATATTTCTGTAAACCATACATTCACGTTTGTAGTGGACAGTGGTGCATAGCCATGTTATTGATGAATGAATCTAGTGTGAGGGGCTGTGTATAAATGTTGCAGCAAAAAATTTGTGTCTGTAAATTTGTGCTGTTAGAATGTTTAATTCTTTGAAACTTCTATGAATTGGAACCCATATATATATATTTTTTTACCTTTTTTAACTTTAAATTCTCCATTGTTTTTACATTGAGATGCAGCAGATCATTAAAGTGGCTGCTGCAAGTGAAAGATCACATGACTGAAATAGATGAAAGGCTCACATGTGGCACTTTATAACTGAATTTGGATCACAGTGTCAATGTTTATTGTCATACTTCTGCCAACGATGTCCCAAGCTTCCTGCCTTTCCTGAGTTTTTAGGTGGTGATCAGAAGAATGTTAAAATTGCCCTCTGTACAAACACTAAGGTCTTTAAGCATCAACAACTGGAGGGAAGACTTTGACAACTGGAAATAGATCGAGGACTCTGCCACTAATTTGAGCAATGGCCTGGAGCAGTTAGAAATGACTGTGGCCCAACTTCATATGCAGATTAAGGGACTGCAGGAAAAAAGCAAAGATGTTGGGAACAGACTGAAGAGAAACAATGTCAGAGTAGTTGGAATAGCAAAGGGGGAAAAGGGAAATATGTCAACTAACTTTATATTAAACAGTCTCTGTGAATTGCGGGTTTTTGAAGAAAAGCCTTTGTTTGACTGGCCTCATTGGTCACTACAACCTAATCCTTCTGCCTGATCCCCTAGGCCATTTGTCATCAAAGGCCCATTTCTACCATGTACTTGAACAAATACTCTGTCAACTCAGGCCTGTCAACAGGAACTGCTTACGTACAATGGGAAGCCTGTCCTCATTTTTCCAGGCTTCATGGCCAACACACCTAAGAAGAGAGCAGTGTTCGGTATGGAAAGACTGGATTGTGGTACAGGTTTATACCAATCCACAGTCAGCAATGGTTTCCATAATAGATGCCACATAGCACGCGTAGATAAACCTAAACTGTCCCAGTACAGACTGGATTACAGGACAAAGTAATAAAAAAGTGTACTCTAAAGTGTAAACTCATGTAATAGGTTATTGATGTATTAAGAACTGAATAATTACCTTGTGCTTGTCACGTTAGGGTTGCAAGCTTAGTGTGTGGCTTCAGTGTTTAAGAGGCAATTCGTTTTCTTTTAATGGGTTCTATTGCCAACAACCTCACAGTACAATACGTATCATGATACAGTGGCAACGATACGATACGTATCACAATATGTTTTGAATAATGCCTAAAAACACAAGTGTTCTAAACCGCATGAGAGAGTTACATATGGCTGGGTTGCTTTGAACATCCAGGTAACACATGTAAGGGCAATTCTGCCTGCGAGTCTTCGGTAACGTTTTGTTTCAGATCAGCATACAACTGTGGAATAGCACTCTGTTATAAACCGACGAGCTGAAATTTTGTAGCATGGCTCAAGGACATCAAACAGTTTTCTGCAACCTTCATTATCAACTACACTCTATGGATATAAGTTGCTGCATAAAAGTGCATTTGTGATCCTCTGAGCCCTTTGAAGTGTAAAAAGAAATTTGAGCATTATTCAGAATTTGCTGAGATGACAAAAGTTGGCCTTGGCCTTTGGAGGCTCATCTGAATGGTATCTCATCAGATGAAGACGGAGATTTGTTGCTGCTGTATTTAACTTTGCTCCTGCACTGCCTGCGTACTACATGCATCATATCCAACTGTGGTCACTCTGGTGCTTTCAGAAATTCATAATTCTGCCGTATTTTCCCCATTAACTTTTTCAAGACTGACATTACACTGTTGGATAGCTTGCCAAATAAAATTTCTTAAACTGGCCATTCTAATAAAGCAACATCTGTAAAGATGCATGTATTATCTATAAGTATGTTTTTTGAGCACCATCCTAATAGTTAAATACACCTGGTTTGTGGCGGTGTCCTGATGGAATGAAGTCATTGTTTTGTTGCTTTTTTCTTATGGTGTACCCTTCTGGTTTATTTTCTTCTTATTCTTTATAGCATCATATTGATGTGTTATATGCTTTTAATCTATCAGTGAATGTTTTGCTTTGATGTCTTTCTTTACCTTTTCCTATGGCCAGCACAGTAGTTAAGGTTTTTAGTTGGAATGTTAAAGGACTATGTCGGCCTTCAAAGCTTAATAGTGTGCTGTGTTCTCTTGTTGTTTTACATGCTCAAGTTGTTTTTCTTCAAGATAGCCTCACATTACCTTTATGCAATTGCAAACCATAGCATTCCCACCATCATGCTTCACAGCTGGTGTGAACGCACTATTATTGTGGCCAAACAACTCTATCTGTGTCTGTCTAGAGCACATTATTCCAAAAGCCAGGCCTTTGCCTATTTGTTTATTGACAAGTTGTAGTGTAATAAGTTAATACCAGTAATTTTAGCTTCAGGTAAAAGTCAACAGGGTGTTTTGACTAATATCTGTAGTCATAATGCGCATAAACTGATAAGACAACACTATATTAATAGTTATGTATTGCCATGGGTATCATCATTAGCAGATATGTACATAAAAAATACAGATTATTGGCGTGACTGTAAATTCCCATATCTTTAATAAATAAACATTTATTTTCCACAGACGTGCTTGGTTTTATTCCGCTTATTTGCATGGCTTAGTTTTTTTCAAATATTGTATTTATTAAAATTAGTGTATTATTGAATATTGGTTGCTGTCCAAATAGTTTTTAAAATTAGCACAAAATCCTGTTGTAGCAATGCAGCACTTCCAGGTGTTCTCCACACAGCATTCCTATAGTCAACTAACACTTACAACCTGTTCTATCTGACTTTCGATTTTCTGTGCAGGTTGTGCCTTGGACTTTTGTAGCCTTCATTTGCCATTTATGTGGAATCAATCAATCTATCGACCAAAATCCAATGCATGGATGAGGCGCATAAAAATCGATGCATTTTCATTCAACAATTAATTCTCCTTCATTTTCCTGTGTGCAGTGTTTTGTACTGAGAATCTCCTTCTGCTTATGACTACACTGCTCTATTTGACCTCTAATAGTACAATGTTCATGTTATAATTCGTTTGCATGTGTGATATGATGGAAATCGTATCCAAAGGAGGCCACCTTTCCTTTCAAACCATTTACAATATGTCTGCCCAGCTAGAGATTCCATGGATCACTGTGAGTGCTGCTATTGGGAAGCTGTTTTTCTTACAGAGTACTACAGAATGTGACATTCTTGAGAACTGTGCGCTGGCAACTTTGTGGCATCTGTTTTGGGAAGTGCACCCACGCACAAGGTGAAGCTGATAAAGGTAATGATTTGCTCCGTTAGTGTGAAAAAACAGGATTGCCCTGTACAGAGCCCTGACTTCAGTGCCACCATTGGGATAAACTGAACAACAGACTGCCCAAAGAATACTAGTGTCGTTGAGTGGAAGTGAATCCCTTCTATTAAGAAGTCTGGTGAAGATGTTCAGCAAGCATAGATGGGTGTGTTCATGTGTCTCCATGCTGTTCAGCTATGTACTATGGAGTTTTAATAAGATGGTATGACGTGTACAGGTACATTTATGGTGGTGTAACGCTTAGCGAGTTGAAGGTCGTTGGTTCAAATCCCAGATCAGTTCTAGTAACACTGTGGAACTTGTGAGTAGAGCTGGGCAATATGATGATATTTATTGTTCTCGTGATAAACTGTGGTCCTGATACACTTTTCTGTTCAAATCTTGATATCGTTAGTACTTTTAAAAACACTGTCATACTTCAAGTTTAATTTTAAGGTGAGCATCCTTAGTCTTGTGTAAGTGAACATATTGTACTGTGGTGTGAAAAACACTGAATAAAAATTATTTGTACTCATGCTTTGATTTTTTTAGACAAAATTGGCACTGTTGTCTCTTTGTTACATCTTAACACATATGGTGGCATACAGTACAGTAATTATAAGTGAATCCGGCCTCTGTTCGCACCAGTGGTGGGCGACAAAAGCCTTTAGCCTACACACTGAGATTTCAGACCAAAGATGCTGTGGTTTAGACTTGTTGTTCCAGCACATTCCACAGATGCTCAGTGATTGAGATCTGGGGAATCTCCAGGCTGTGGCTACACCTTGAACCCTTTGTTGTGTTCTTCAAGCTATTCCCACACAGTGTGGTGGGGTGCAGTGTCTTGCTATAGTGCATATGTCCCCTGACTTCTAGGGGATGTAAAAGAAAACAGGGCTCATCATAGCACGCACTCTATTTCCCTTTCCATTATTACATTATAAAAACATAATTACCCGTCAGTTCACTACTGTCCAATATATCCCAGACCTTTACATGCCCAGTTGCGACCAAAGTCAGTGTTTCACTTCATTTGTGAAAGTGAAAGTCAGACTGTGATCACACACTCATACTCCGTGAGCAGTAAGTTGTGTGTTTTTCCTTTGCTTTTAACTCATCCTGAATCACTAGTAGTGAACACAGCATTGGATGTGGGAAAGCATTGTTTTCAGTGTGGGCTTTCTCATCTACCCTGTCTTACCATCTGCAGCATCTAGTTCAAGCAGTTTTCCCTGTGCTGAGGTCTGTTTCTACTATATCATAAGATGCAAGGTTACGCCTTTGGTTTCATCTGGGGGCATGGCTGCAAAAACAAGCCTAAAAAAAAAAAAATGGGTTGCGCAGATAGTGTTAGCTGTTCGCTAGTGGCTAGCTCACACGTTAAAGTGTTTAAATGACAATTTTCAGGACTGTATTTGCCTTAACCAAGATAATGTGATATACAGACAGCAGTTCATGCTGATGTAGACAATAGACCCATTAATCTTTTAATCCTTCACATGTTTTCATGGAGCATTTGGTCTTTAGCTCTTGCCGGTTGATAGTTCATGGAGTCACATCGTCCATCCTTTTTTTCATAGTCCTTGTTCACATCTTTTATAGCTCATTGCTTCAAAATGAAGAGCAGTAGAAGTGTCCAACCCCTTCAAATGTATAGCTTTGTTGCAGAGTTTCTGCTGCGAGTTTGGGATGAACTTTTTGGTCTGTTTGAGTTGAAACCATTGCAGACACCATTTTTCCTTCCTCTGCCTATAAAGGCTTAAGTGCATCAAACGTCACACCTGCTTATCTATGAACATCTTCTGTGTGTACAGGCCTAATGATTAAACGAACATTTGAAAAACGTTTCAAAAATTTTTTTATGTTGTTTTTCTTCTTCAGCCTATTACTCCATGCTGTTTGTGTTTGGCCAGGATTAAGCTTTGGATTGTGGATTTACATAAACGATAGAGGCAAAAAAAACAGTTGCACTTTGTGGTCAAACGCAGTGCTGAGATATAGTGTTGCTGCAAATTTGCTAATGGTGATGACATTTAAGTGGAAATATTCATGATCATTTAACCATTTCATCCATTTTGAAACATCTGACTGGTGTATCATATCGTCAGCATTGAATGCTAATCCATCCATCCATTTTCTAAACCGCTTCTTCCGTTTCTGGGTCGCGGGGAAGCTGGAGCAAACCCCAGCTGACTGCAGGCCTAAGGCGGGGTTCACCCAGGACAGGAGCCCAACCCATCACAGGGCAACACATAGACGGACAACCACTCATACACACACTCACACCTACGGGCAATTTAGAGCATCCAGTCAACCTACTGCAGCTTTTGGACGGTGGGAGGAAACCGGAGAACCCGGAGGAAACCCATGCAAACACAAGGATGAATAATAATCAAGTACTAATATGTTCTGTATGGATTTAGGTAACTTTCTGTGGATAATAATACAGTTATGGTTATTGATGTGCTGATGGACTTCTAAACCTACATACTGTAAATAAATTTTAACATTTTACTATATATGCAGACTTCATTTTTCTTAGCCTGGATGAGATAGACACAGGCACATTCAAGCATCATATCAAGAGATAGTTTGTAGTTTTACAGTTTTAAACATTTACCTGGAAGCACAGATGATACCTCTGTGTGGACTACTACAAACCAAAGGAACAGGTCTTAATTTTAGCATTTTTTTTCTTTTTTAACAGATCTTATGTCTGGTTTTTCAGTTTATTTCTGCCAGCTACACACATTTCTCCTTTCCTCAGACTGTACAATCTTTTTAAATTTACATTCGCATAAAAGAGGCATGTGTGTTCTTTTGCCAGTCATATAAGAGTCAAGAGCAAAGTTTTCTATCATGCTTCAAATGTGAGCCCCTCACACGGCAATATGTTTTTCTGTGATAAGACGCTGTAATAAGCCACACTGCTTTTTCCACATTTTCGCTGCTCGGCCTTATTTTGCTTTGGTACTGTGTGCAATAATAAGGGAACTCCTGCCTGTGTCTCTAAGAATAAGCAGTGTGTGTAGTAGAGGTAATAGATGCACTGATATTGGACCATTTCAATGATTTTCCTTTGTCCTCTTTGTAGGTGACAAACAGCCATGTTCAGTGCTACTAGAAAAAAGTTTTTGGAGGAGGTTGAGAGCGACTACCCTGATGAAAGCATGTACTTCAGTCAACAATCGATGTTTCCACATCGATCAGAAAAAGAGGTAAGTCATGGAATGTGTAGTTATGAGTAGCCATGCCTTCTCCTTGGTTGCCTTGTTGCTAAGGTTGCTAAGGTTTTCAGGCCTGAGAGCTGACGTTGAAAAACTATTGCCAGCTGTGTCTGGCTGATGGCCACCTTCAGTCAGTTTATTTTTGGTTGTTATTGTTGTTAAAAATATACATTTTAATTAATTTTTTTATGCTAATATCCAGAGAATATGTTTGTAATGGTTTTGGCACCCATGTTCCTAATTCTTTCTCCTTGCCCTTTTTCAGATGTTGGCATCTTCATCGCCATCGTCATCAAGTCAATTATCACAGCTCGGTGCAAGTTTATATGGGCCTCAAAGTAAGACTTTTCACCACGTGTCTTACAGGCAGCACTTTCAGTCCATAGAATCTCTACATGCATTTGCTAAACACATTAAAATGACATATTAGGGGGAAAAAAGCTAAAAATGTTCCTAACTTTAGTCTATTCTGCATCATCCACAGGATTGTTCTGACAATCTAGAGGCCAGTGGTAGCCTAGGGCTTAGGGACTTGCACTTGTGATCAGAGCGTCTCTGGTTCAAGTCCCGGCCCAGGTACCATTGAGGTACATATGATACCGTCCTGCTACACTGCTCCCTGGGTGCTTCTGATAGGTGCCCTCTGCTCCATGTGTGAATGGGTTAAATGGAGAGGTCACATTTCGTTGTGGTGCACTTTGTATGATGGGGTGTGTTCACAATGACAAACAGGCACTTTTACAAGATTTCATTTCAAGATGTCAAACATTTTGTTGAGAAAGTTCTGCTGTGTTTCATAAAGCAGAATATCAGCATGTTTTAGTTACATTTAGCTAAAAGGTTTTTACCTCGTGTGTCAGTGTTTTGAATTTTGAAATATATTCACATTCAGACGTTTGGCACCTTTTAAGTGCACCGTTTTTAAATATCTGTTCAAATTTAAGTACTGAAATTGAAATAATTTCTGTTGTTCATGAATCAATCTAACAGTTATGTGTAGGCATGCACAATGGTACCAGAATCATATCACTTATGCACTTGAATATTGTTGTACTGCAGCAGTTCTTACAAGCACTTGGCACATGTATCTACTACTGTAGTTCTCTCTTT